>CAKAKR010057587.1:33582-68281 GCA_916700685.1 Adelosebastes latens
TACACTCCGCACCAGTAATAATATCAGTTAGAACTGAAGCATTAATAAAACTGGTCCTCAAGATACAGTACGCTGCTGCACAGAGTAGTGCGACGTACGGTATCGTAGGGGCTCGTGAATTCAAAGACCACCATGCACCTTCATCACAACATTATATAGAAGTCTAGGAAAGACGGGTGACGAGAAAGCATTAACTTTAATTACATTATTTGTTACGTAAGGGATAATGTACAGCTAGCGGGTCATTGTTGTGAAATAAACACCGACAGGGCGATGCAGAGGGGTCTTGCATCGCCCTGAAGGGGTTTATTTCATAACAATGATCCGCTAGCTGTACATTATCCCGCTTATTACACGGCTACTTACTGACGAAATCAATAATTTGACACAAAAACGGTCCGCCAGAGTCCGACATCAGAACTGCGCCCATAGCAACGGTCTGTTATACATAGCAACGGTCTGCTATAAAGAAATAACAGACCATAGAATGCTGTGATTGACCAATCAGAATCAAGTATTCAACAAAGCTGTGTAATAAATTATTATATTAAGTATTAATTTTGGGCAGAATTACCAGATATAAAAACAGATACAGTATCACAGATAAAGGTGTGGCCTTTTTAAAAAAAACTATTAGCATACAAATATTTCATCTTTTCTTTTTATCTTTAAATATATTTGACATTGAAGCGGCATATCCATCGTGCATTATGTTTCATATTGTTTAAAGCTACAGTACATGACACACATAAATGTAAAGTTCAGTATCATGATCTCACTCAGAGGGACAGTCAAATTTCGGTCTAGATTTTTTATGAATATTTCAGTTTCCTTTCAGTCAGACATACTGCAGTTTCAGTCTGGTACCAGTTAGACTTTTTTAGTTTGGTGCTCAGGGAAGCTCGATAACTACAAGGCTGTGTTTTGGCCTGAAAGCTGAACCTGACAGCCTTGAGCAATGGCTCACGGTGCTGCTATGACAGCTTCTTCAGTGCTGCCGTGTTCCTGTCACAGCTGACGGAGCTCTGAATCAATCATTCTTTACGCCTCTGCATGTCTTCAAAATCGTCTTAAGTGTGTTAATTGATCAACTTTGGCATCGTTAGACTGTTGGGACGAGGAGATGTGAATAATAAAACCAGCTCATTAAGCAAACCAAAGGGGCAGTGTAGGTGAAACACAATATGAAGCTACAAGCAGATTATTGGAATAGCCCCGACATCAAAACTGTGCACAGAGGTTATTCTCTGCTCTGATCAGAGAGAACATTTCTTCTCATCAGAGCAAGAGAAATTTGTGAAATCGCTGAGCTCTCAGATCTAAAGAGTATAATGATGCTTTGGCCGGGCGGATAATGGACCGTGCCGGTTCAGAACTTCTAACAAGGGTCCAATACCAAGAAATGAGACATGAGCACCACAAATCACCTGTTATTTTTCACCGCTATTCTCAGTGACTGTGAGCCGTTTCATGTCCCACTCATCCAGATGGTGGGGATAATTGGTGCTCCAAACTTAATGCAGGCTTTTTGCAGTTGTTATTTCATTTGTGTGTGTGTGTGTGAGAGTAAGTATACACACCAGTCCCCCTCACAACAAAGGCACGAGAAGCAGAGTGACACTCGCTGCTGTCCTGGGAGCGAGGGGGATATGTTTTAAGAGCACCGCAGCCCCGAACAAACACGCATTATTCATCCCAACACAACATAATAACTTTAATCCTCCTCCTATACACAAGAGTGCTCATTAACTCCATTTCCACGGAGACTATTTGAGTGACTAAAACACATTAGCACCCCAAACAGCGATCAAAACATCCCATTTATCTTTGTCTTCCTGTCACCCGTCGCACAATGCAATCTGATAAACACGCAGGCAAACAATAGAACAAAGAATGCACAAGGGAAAGCAGGACATCTCTACCAAACACCCCGCCAAGAAGAGATAAAAAAAAAGGAGTTCTTTTTTTCACAGGATTATCTGGGTTATTAGTTTTTCCTTCACGCTTAAATCACTGCTGGCTCATTTGACAGACAGGACGGATGCAGGGAAGTGGGCTGGATCCTACAGAAAGAAAGCTTACACTGATGTGAAAGGATGCAGATGGATGTCATGTTATGTGATCGTGACCCGATGACTACTCAGGGTTTTTTCCTGCATGGAGAATTACGAGGCGGCCGCCACACTATTTTCAAACAGGCGTTGCACTTGGTGGATTTCTGTCATTTGTAATTGCAGCATTATGCTGTTGTGCTGGCGCTGTATTGTAATCAGCGCAGTGAACCGGGAAAGGCACTGCCAAAAACTGCCAAAGAGGAAGGGCTGGCCCCCGCCGGGCGCATTTCATCCGAGGTAGTCGGTCGGCTTGGAAAGGCTCGGGGCAAGGCTGGCTCGCGGCTTTGCCCCCCCGCCCGGACCTCTTTTACAAGTTTACAGAAAAATAATAAATATACATAGGACATGGGATGGATTACAATCATGAAAATAAAACACAAAAACGGTGATAAAAGTGCGAATGCCGAACGTGGGGCTCGAACCCACGACCCTGGGAGTATAAGTTCCGTGCTCTAGTTCTCATGGCATGTTTCACGGCAAGAAAAGAACACCTCGTGTTTATCATGATTTAAACCGGAGGGGAGCTACATTCAGTTTGTGCGTGACACAGACAGATATCAATTTACTAGCTAATTACAAATTATCTTAGCATGAGTCTTACATTATACTCCTCAATGAACAAATACGTTGCTACAATATAGAGCTCCGGTAGTTGACGTCATGCAATCCTGGCATGCAACAATCAAAATTAAAAAACACCGCCATATTGGCAGGAGAATTGCCAACCCGTTCTCACTCCTAACTCGTCAAATACCGCCGCTTGGTCAGCGCCCCTCGGCTCCAGTAACTGATGCACGGAGGCGACCTTTAGCAACAGGAATATGACGAACCAGGTTTTCAACTAACACCAATGTAAACCCACCTGCGGCGTTATCTGACGTTCAGAGCAAGTGACGTAGTATTAATAGCGTGGGAGTCTGCTAAGGGTGGTCGGGTGGGTGGGACGTGTGGTGGATGGGTCAAACAAACACAAGACTTTCAACCAGGAGACCGGTGTTCGTGTCGCCTATGAAACTAAAAGTAACGTTGACTTATTTTGTCACGTCCATCTTTAGTTGCGTGAGTCATTTAGATTCGTCAGCCCCGTGAGTCTCTTGAGTCACTAGTCAGTCAATTTAACGTTAGCCACAACCATTTCCTAACCCTACCTACAGTAGGTGGTTGTGTTGCCTAAACCTAACTTCCTGTAAAAACTGAAGTTTATTTTGAAACTAGCGTATATTTATATGCCGTCCCCGGTCCGTTCAAGAGTAAGAGGGTACAAGGTGGTTACCCGTGCGTCACTCTCCGATGCCGAGGGGCACTGACCAAGCGGCGGTATTTGACGATTTGGTAGTGAGAGTGTGTTGGTGTTGCTGTGAAACTGCTAGCAGCTAGTGTCTTCGTCTGCTGTATTTATAGAGAGTGAACCATGCCACAACAATTGGGGACAAGTAAAAGGGAGAGCATTTTATCGGATTCCTAAAGATCCTGAAAGACAACAAAAATGGTTTACTGCCATAAAAACGTGCTAGAACTCAACTGGAACGCCACAAGCAATTCATGTTATGCCTGACAGTGTGCTATCTGCATTTTTGTTACAGTATACTGTATTTACAGAGAGGAAGGGGTCAGACTTTGATACCTCTACATCTAATAAACCTGTAACTACATGTTCATTTACTTATGTTTTATAGAAAAAGAGCGATAACCCTCTGTCACCCGACTACGTCTCATCCATCTTCAAACATGTACCATCCCCCGGAGAAGAGAAGATGAATAATGCAGTTAGATGTATTCAACAGAAGACTGAATGAGATGAGTCTACCAAACAATGATAAAAAGGTCAATATTCTCTCTGTTTCACCAACATATTCACTACTTTTCATTTTGTAGCTCCCTAACTCAAAGCTCACCTAAGTCTGACCTGACATTATTTCAGCAGTAGACTATATGCTAGCTTTAATTAAGCTTAGAAAGAATTTGTCCTTTGACTTTTGGGCTTATTATTTTGGTATTGATTCAACCACTGTTTCACACACCATGTATTGAAGACTAGTGCCAAGTCTAGTTATATGGCCTGACAGGGAATCGTTAAGAAAAATCTCCTCCATATGCATTTAGGAACAGTAACTTTGAAAACACAGTTTGCATTATTGACTGTTTTGCTCAATGTTATTCAACATACAAGTCACACCATACAATGAGTTATTGAATTTCCATTTGCCCACAAGGTTCCATTTGTTTCATTTCCAACGGATGGGGAGGTCTGCTCAAGTGATATGTTCATCACAGAGCAAAGTGTTTTCTATCTCATCTGCTCCCAGGGGACCTAGTTTTGTCAGACAGAGGTTTCAGTGTCAAGAGTCCATCCAATCCTACCAAGCTGTATTACAGTTTCCAGCATTCACTCGTGGCAAGAAACAGTTAGTTCCTGTTGATAATGATGATCTGGAGAACACCAGATAGTTAGCATCTCTTAAGATACACATTGAAAGAGTCATTGTTGTTCTCTGTCAAAAATGCAGTTTTGCAAACTACTTTCCCCGTCGGTTTCACCGACATTGACAGAGAAACTGATGTGACATACCTTGACAAAAGTGTAAAAGTAAGTTGTGCTCTTACAAATGTCTGAATTTGTTTTAGTGATCATCCCATAACAGATGTAGAGTCATGTAACTCAATACAGATGTGGTCATTTAACTCATAACAGATGTAGAGTACCGTAACTCAATACAGATGTGGTCATGTAAATCATAACATGTGGGGTACTGTAACTCAATACAGATGTGGTCATGTAACTCATAACAGGTGTAGGTTACTGTAACTCAATACAGATGTGGTCATGTAACTCATAACAGGTGTAGGTTACTGTAACTCAATACAGATGTGGTCATGTAACTCATAACAGGTGTAGGGTACTGTAACTCAATACAGATGTGGTCATGTAACTCATAACAGGTGTAGGGTACTGTAACTCAATACAGATTTGGTCATGTAACTCATAACAGATGTAGGGTACTGTAACTCAATACAGATGTGGTCATTTAACTCAGAACAGATGTAGGGTACTGTAACTCAATACAGATGTGGTCATGTAAGGCAGGCAGAGCGACAAGTGGGCGCAAACCTGTGAAACTGTCGTGGTCATGCTCGTCTGACGCACACGCCCACCAGTAGCACTAGTTGAATTGTCTTGAACGTTTTTTCAACGAGTTGCGACGTGCATTGCAAATCAATGGACGAGAGGCCGATACTTGCCATTTGTGAATTCCCTGAAATAAATGTTTTCTAAAACAGTTATCGGGACATCAACAGGATGGCTTTCACAACGCAGAGCATCGGCGCAAGACTGGATGTATCAGGTAACGTTACGTATAGTTACAACATCTATGCTAATTTAGCTAACTTTAGCTATCAACAATAACAGTCTGTGGTTCTCATCAAAGACTAAGAATATTGCCACTCTGTCAACAAATCGACCCGTGATTAGGAATATACTGTATGATACTCAACACAGTTGTACCGTCAGGGATACAAAAGTTTACGGAAACCGTTTCCATAGATACCACGCAGAGAGCACCTGGCGTTTACTCGCTGAACGATTGTCTGCCTGTCTATTTACTTGAGGAGCGCAGTGAGACTTTGTCAGACCCCATGGCGTCATTTTTCGGTTGCAGTTAACGCGTGCTTAATGTTGTGAATCAAACAAAAAACACTTGCTCAGGTTTAGGCAACAGAACCACTTAATCATTTAATCTCATTTTTATTCATTCAGCAGCCCAATTATTAATTTATTCATTAATTTAAGGTAATTAATTCAGTACATGTACTCCTGCAGTTTACCACTGTTTGTATATTGCATATACTGTCTGTCCTTGCTCTCCTGTCTCCGTCTCCTCAGCCCCTGCAGTTACTCCTCAAAGAAAGAAGAGCAAACACACACAGAGAGCGAGAGGCGAGATACTGTATCTGCTCTACCCACAGATACATGACAGCAGTCATCCATTCATCCGCTGTCAGTGACGCCGTTCAATCAGGCTGTCACTTCTCTCTATCTTCCTTGTTTTCCAGTTGTCTCCTCTCTCTTGTTCTGTCTGTTTCTGCTGCAACACACACACACACACACCGCTCTATTCACACACACCACTTCCGAGCTCCACAGCAGCCTTACTCGAGGTAATTTTAAGGAGAAAGAAGCTCAAAATTGCACTAGAGAGAGTTATTCTCTCCACCAATGCTGCTGCCATTATTTGCCATTTGCAGACAGTAAATGTGCCTTTAATTATTTCTTACGTAATACGTCTATATTTCTGTCTGGCTTTATACAAAACACATAAAGCCCAACGCTGTCTTCCAAAAGTTATGTTTATATTACACTAAAGAATTTCATCAAATATGTTTTGAATTGTAATTACATCTGGTAAATGTTCACTGGCAACGTTTTTTTCCAGATCAGTAATTTCGTACTGCCGCATGGAGGTGGTCGGGGTGGATGGGTTCACAAAGCACTGGGCTATGACACCACAGACCATGGTTCACACTCACTGTGTCCCTCTCTGGTTAGGTTTAGGCTACAACTCTTTGGTAAAGGTAAAGGCCCTAAGGCCTTAAACCTTGAATCTTCAGGGACTTGACAGACGTCACCAAAGGGACAGCACTTTGCGGCGACATATCACGTTACCTTGATGATGCCAATGGTGGGTTTTTATTGAACCTTTTTTTCCAGTCTCTTGCCTTACGAGACTAGAGGTAACTGTCAAAAAATCTGTTTACTTGTTTCTGTCAAACTTTATTAAGCTAAATTAAAAGAAATGTTTGATGAATAAACCAGGTGTGTAATATAGTCTAATGCTGCATTACTATGATTTCATGTGTTTTTTATGTACCATCAGAAATCCTGAATGTTAATGTTTGTGTATATTTAAATATGCCTGGCTGAACACCCATGTGCCGTCCTCTTTGTTTACCTCTGGGCTTCCCCTGGTAACCATGATAACCCTGTGTTTAACATCACAATGCTATGAATTGTGGGTAATGCAGACTTAAGGAAAGTTGTCATAAAGGGCTCAAAATGTCGAGGACTTGACAATTTGACAGTGGGACAGCCCTAAACCCACACGGACTTTGTGGGAACGCACCTCAACATCTGTGAGTCTGTGAGTGTGGACATTGGGATTGGGCCTCAGATGCGCATGTAGACGAGCTGAAAGAAAGTGGAAGAAGGACAAGCTCCAAGTCTCCTTAGGAATTTTACAGGAGTGCTTATCATAAAATAAGATGAGATAAGATATATTTTATTGTCCCACGGGAAAATTTTGCTTGAGCAATAGTGCTGCACAAAGCTCCAAATCAGCTTAAAACAAGACATAGCCAACAAGACATTAGAGTAGTATACCAAGACACAGTGGAAAAACAAGTCAAATATTATACATTCCCTGAGAAAAATATAAATAAATACATAAGGATTAAAAACCAGACATTACAGTGGTACACCAAAGACGCAGTAGAACATGTCCAATATTGCACATTCCCTGAGAAAAATATCTATAAATCGCAAGGATTCATCTGTTTTCTTGTAGAGTAGTGTTATAGAAGTTGTGAGAAAAGAAAGCTTGAAACGGTTGCTTTTACATTTGCTGGCTTTGTTTCCCTGAAGGTAATAGTTCATATAGAGTACAGAATGTGTGACGTGTCCTTCAGCATTCTGTGTGCATGTCTGACTACAGTATTTTCATAGATAGTGTGAAGGGACAGATAGTCTTTCTGTCCTATCACTGTTATTGCTCCTTTCACCATGTTGCTGATTCTCGATATTAACTGGACTGTGAGGGTACCGTGATGCCATACCGTATCTAATGATGCTTTCCAGCACAGCTTTGTAGAATGTTAACATGATCTCAGCACTGTCTGCGAAGAAAGTGAAGTCTCTGAGCCAGCCTAGCACACAGATAATCAATATGGACACTCCAATTTAATTCATTGTCCATTTGTATACCCAAGTACTTATAGGAGCACACCTGCCAAATTGTCACCAATGACTACAGGGGTCATGGGCTCAAAATACCAGAGAGCCAGTAAAACTGCTAAACTAAAAGTTTATATCTAACCTTGTCTCCAATAACAGTCATAGGCCTCAGGTCCTTTTTAATGTCTTCAACTCTCTCATAAATCCTTGTGATACAGATCATATTATGCCAACTCCTACACTCTGTGAAAACTTTTATCGACAAGATTTCTGCTCTCAGGCCTTCACCCACTTCCTTCGCACCAGACCCTTCTGTTTCTCCTCTGTGCCCAGCGGTCTTTGATCAGTTTGAGCCTGTATCATTCTCCTTATTATCGGAGATAATGCATCATCTGCAGCCTACAAACTGCCCCCTGGATAGTATTTCCTTCCTGGCTACTAAAAGAAGTTTTTAATACTGTTGGGTCAAGTATTCTTGGCGTTGATAAACACCTCTCTTTTATCAGAGTGTGTTCCAGCAGTGTTCTAAAGTCTGGACCCGTCTGTTCTCTCTGATTTCAGGCCTTTTTCAAAGCTAGCCTTTTCTGTCTAAAGTTCTGGAGGAAGAATTTTTTATTCAGCTGCAAACAATTTTAATTACCATGAAATTAATGAAAAGTTGCAGGCCGGCTTTAAACCACACCATAGCACTTAAACGGCTCTTTTAAGAGTTTTTAATGATCTCTTAACTGTCGACTTAGGGAACTGCTATTCTGGTGCTTTTAGACCTGACCGCTACCTTTGACACTGTGGATCATGGGATCCTTTTATCATGCCTTGAACATTGTGTGGGCATAGCTGCAGCCCCACTTACCTGTGGGGTTCCTCAAGGCTCCATTTTGGGTCCTATTCTTTTTTCATTGTATATGCTGTCCTTGGGGTTTATGAAACATAATATTTCTTTTCATTGTTTTGCTGATGATGTACAAATCTATTTGCCTACAAAAACAAGTAGTGAGTTCATTGCAGCCTTTGCTGAACTGGTTAAATTATATCAAAACTTGGATGGATTTAAGAGATCATTATGTTTGGACGACCTGACCTATTGGATGACTCTTGACCCTTTACCTTCTCACAATCGACATTTTGTTAAGAATCTTGCTTGTTTTTGACAGCTCCTTCAAATCTGATAAGCAAATTAGTTCAGTTGTCAAAACTAGCCTTTTCCAGTTAAGACTCTTAGCAAAGGCCGTCTCCCAAAGATTTCGAGGGGGTTACTGATGCTTTTATTACCTCTCGGTTAAGTCTTTGTATGTGGGTCATCTGCTGTTAGTACAAAATGCAGCTTGTCTTCTTCTCAGTGGAAAAAGATAACGTGATCACATATCACCACTTTTGATCTCCCTCCACTGGCTTCCTGTCCGTGTCCGGATTGATTTTAATATTTTATTGTTTGTTTTTAAGTTTCTAAACGGGCTGGCACCACCTCATCTATCAGAACTCTTGCATCTTCATACTCCAGTTAGAGCGCTGAGGGCGACCAATCAGATGCTCCTGGATATCCCCAGAACTACAGAACAGCTAACCTATTCAGATCAAAACAGCTGAGACTACAGAAACATTTAAGTCACTGCTGAAGACTCTCCTCTTCTCGTTGGGTTAAGCTTGACACCTTGACTTCATTAATAAATTCACACTGAAGATATATGTAATGATAAAGCACTGAGTGAACTTGGCCTATAGCCAGGCCATGAACCGGACCTTTGAGGGTCAAAAACAACCCTGCGAAGGATCAAGGAGGACACTAATGGTAGGGTCAGTGACAAATGCCCAATTTATGACCGGATGGGCCACCAATGTAACAACACACCACAGTGAACTGTGAAAGGGACGGGCTTTGTATTTAGAGTAGAATGTATGTTATTGTGCTCAGTTAAGGTTAAATAGAAAAACAGGAAGGCCATGTCTCACATACCCTCAAACGTGCATGTGTGGGTAATTAGAGTAATTAAAGAAAGAATCATTCGCGCCATTTGGTATCAGATACTGTCCCCCTGATCGAGACTGTTAATTACAGAGAAAGCTGATGATCGTCCTCTTTTCCGTTTCTTCCTCCTTCAAACCTCTGCGACTGACGCTCCTGTCAACCTCTCTTTCAGAACTTCACCCGCTTCTCCTGCACACCCAGCCCCTGTGTATGTAAGCCAGCCCTGTGTGCCCTGTTCATTCAGAACTCAGCTGCATCCTCTGAGACCAAAAGAACGTGCTGAAGACCGGCATCTAGCAAACCTTGCTAACAATGCTGCCTCCAGCCTGAAACCACTCGAGTCTGCTCTATTCCTGTGTTCTGACACTGCCAAAGTCAAAACTGAAGAAAACTATGAAACCACACACAGCAGACAAAACTGCCATCGCGTCTCCAGTCACAACCCAGTTGTGGACAGCAGATTCCATCACTCTGCTGCTTAATCCCGTGGAAACTCGAGGACATCCGAGAGCTCTCTGGGGCAAGCCACACAAAGGCCGACACTGCCTCATCCACCTCCCTCTCCCCTACAGCACAACTTCTACCCCAACCATCCATCAGAGTAGATGAAACGTTATTTCTCCTGTGATTAGGGAATGTTAAGTTAGAAGTAAGGTCTCCCATCTCTCGGCTGCTGAAGGTGCATTAATTAATTTAATGGGTTAATGCCAGTTGCCAACGTGTTTTTCCCCTTTTGGTGGTCACCTTTGTGCCTACAAATTCATCCATATTCATCCGTCATCCACTGTATTTATTTGGAATAGTCCACCTCATTTAGCCACTAATTGCTTCATTTTGTACTCATCTGTTCACCATTCATTGAATTCATTCAGTTATTTGGATATTCATAAGTAGTAGTAGATAAGTAGGAGTGTGTATATCCTTAGTAGTTAATAAAGCTTCCATTTACAAAAATGTATTTCATTATGTGGTTTGTGTGTATCATGGTCACTGGTTGAAAGGAAAGAACTTAGTAGAGACCTTCAGAATTGAGGCTGAATTCATTAATTGGTTCATTCATCATTTTTACCTTTTCGAAGGGTGGTGTCCCGAGGTGGCTTTAACGCAAGTTCAAGGGACTGTTTGTAACTTCTTACACGTATAAATCAATCCGGGTCGGTGTCCAATGCGCACTCGCGTGTGGCTACGCTGTTCAGACTCAGACTCCAACACAAACTACACGAAAGCACCAAAACCGCAAAGTTATATCTAGTGAAGCCCGTCTTGCAAAACAGTGTTGGCCGCGGTCGGAGGACGCGGAGGGAGACCTTAGCTTTGGTCTCCAGGGCCGGAGTCTCTGCTGTACTCTGCTCCTCTGCTCCTCTGCCTGCCTTCACTCACACACCGCGCTCGTTACTCGCTCAGCTCGCTCCACCTCACGTGCATGCGCACACACTCCACATTGCAGAAGAGTTAGTTTAGCTCTGAGAATATCTAGTGAAAGTACAGTGGACGTTTGTGCAGAAATAACTGCTGCAGCTCCTCCAGACCAACAGAGGTTTCCCGTGTCTTGTGAAGTGACGGGGCTCCGCAGAGAGTTACTATATTGCCTCTGACCAAACTCTGGTGTCTCCCCTGTCCCTCCGGCCGCGGTCGGGAGGCTGAAGCAGGAAAAGCCAAAACTAGGATCAGCATTGATTCATGGAGAGACCTTCGTCTGGTCAGCTAACATTACTGTCAAGCAGCTGAAATATAGAGTGATATTGTGGTTTTAGCTGATTTTTTTCGCCTCACTGTGTTGACGGATGCTCGCTCACATTCAGTTTGCGCGTGCACACGGGCGAGCGCGAGCAACACGACGCTGACTTTCGTTGACTTAATGGCCACAGGTGTCGCTGTTACAACCAATTTCTGATTCTTACAAACAGTCCCTTTAAATTCTGTTATTTAATACTATAAACTGATTGTTTCTGATAGCCCAGAGTAGAGTGCAGGTATATTCTGCAACACCTTAAGTTAGTTAACTACATATTAAGGCATTTACGCTACAATGTTTTGTAGGAGACTTCGCCCAATGTCAGCTGGGACCCCCCCGCGACCCTGAATGGATTAAGCTTAAGATAATGGATGGATGTTTTGTAGGAATTCAAGGGAGCTGTAATTTAAACCATAAATTAGGTAAGATAAGATGACCGTGACGTAGTTTGAAAATAAGGCAAAAAATGACCCCAGATATGTTGTATCGCGTATATAAAAGTAAATATTTGGAGAACATTACTATCATAAATAAGTTTCTGAAATAAACAGGCTGAATTTGTCAATTCTAAAAAAAAAAAAAGTTTTTGTAGGAGGTAATTTTTATGAAAGCTTGTAACAGACAAAGACATTGTCTATAAAACAGACTGATTGCTAATAAAGTATAATCAATGTGTGTGCTCTGTCTCAACTTCTTATGAATGGTTACTTGAGACATTTCAATACTTCTGCAAGGACATTTGGGAACCTTGATGGGTGCTCGAACAAAATCAGACTTTAATATTTATTTAAGTTTTCTGCCGGTATTGAGGGTGTTTTGCAGCCTAGACGCCCACTCCCCTTGACCCCCTTATTATCTCCTAGGTTATGTTTTCAGTGTCATTTGATAGAAACGGGATATCTCAAAAACGTGTAAAGAGATTTCAATAGCGTTTAGTTAGAAGATCAGGGTACCGGCCAATGATAAGTGATTCGTATTTGGGACGGATAAAAACATTTTTGAAGGATCTCTTAACATAGTGAGCCTGGATATTTTTGAATATTGTCCATTAACTACACTTAAATCACTTGAATTTAAAAACACCGCCACATGTATTCAATGGTTCTCTACCACAGTGTACATGAAAAACACATTTAGAGGTCAATCAACATCCAACCGAATTTACAGGGCGTCATGTCCGACACAACTGGAGCCTGGAGCGCAGGCATTATCTTTCATCAGTGTGGATGCTCACGTAGTTATAGTTATTGTTACAGTTATCGTTGTTGGTGTGGACAGCCCTTAATAAGGCTATAAATGATTGTAGAAATTATTTGATGTCCTTTTTAATATGTTTGGCATTTTTAATATTGTAGTATTTAGTGCATAATTTTGCACAATTAAAATGCATCTTTAATCATCTTTATGTATTTAGTGTCATAAACTCTCCCTCCGCTTGTTAGAAGCTCTGTTAGAAGCCCAGAGTGGACACATGAAAAGCCTGGCACAGCAGAGTGACTCTACTGATCTATACAAATATGAATTGCTCTTCATTACTTCCCTTTACTGTAACATTTTCTCCATGTAAGGGTCCTGTAGGACTGATGATTTCATGTTTACAGTGATCTGATTAGTCCTAGGCTGAAATGTTGACAGAGTTTGATCTGATCCTCTGAAATTAACTTGCTCCGGAGCAGGTTAGCCATGTAGCATAGGTTACCATGGTAACTGACCCCGGTTAAAAGTGAACCAGCTTTGTGATAAAGGAAAAGTTAGGCCAAAAGATAAGCCCCTGGCAAAACCTCTTTGTGACTTCGTCATGCTGCACACAGTCGCTGTGTCTTGACTGTTGTTCACCAAGAAATAGTTCACACATGTAACTCCCCCCCAAAAACAACAAATTCTCATTTTAACATTTGTCTTTGTGTACAAATTAAACAAATGAGATACAAAGTGTTCATTAATGAGCTTTAGAGGTTTTGATAGGTGTATTTTTGAACATTGGACAGGGCCAGGCTAGCTGTTTCCCCCTTCCAGTCTCTATGCTAAGCTACGCTAACCAACTCCAGCTACCTACTTCACTCACAGACATTAGATGAATATCAATCTTCTAATTTAACTCTTGGAACAAAAGAAAATCTGCATATTTTCCAAACTATTGAACAATTCCTTTAAAAATAGTCACATGACTTTTGTTAAATGTCTCTCTCTATTCCATTATTTAAATCTCTAAAATAAATCAGAAAAATGCAGATTTTGCTCCAAAAATATACACACTCCCTGCACAAACAAAACAGAAGCATATGGCTAATTATTATGCAAAATGGCATCATCAGACCTTCCAGTCTGGTTGCCTTGAATGCCTTCATTGGTTGGATTGGTTGGTTAGGTTTAGGCATGAGGAGATTAGTCAGGTTTAGGGTATGAATATCAGGGTAAGCCAACCAGAGTAGGGTGGGTCATGCCTTCGCCATGGTAGGAACAAAAAATATTGCGACTGGGAACATAATTTTGCATAACAAATTAGCCATGTGCTTTTCCTTTGGGATAACAGGCTGTCGGAACATTATTTGGACTATTGGGGTTTTGGAATAAAGGGCCCTCGGAATAATGGCATGGCACCACAATGCCGACCTTTTCAAGAAGGTTGTTGAAGGAATGAAAGAGGGAGGCTGTGTTCGCACGATCGAACAAGTTATATTAATCGGAGTATGCACGGCTGCAAGTAAAAGGGAATATTAGTGGGATATTCATTTTCATTAGCCATGTAAACAGCTTAGTAGGAATATTGTCTTTTTTGGAATAAGAGTTAAAACTGAATATTTTGTGCATGTGAACATTGTCAGTGATTAGAGAACTGAATAATGGGCTGGGGTCAGTTAAAGGAGTGCTATTTGTCAGGCCTCTCATACATCCACTTTGACTGTGGGTATATAATACTGACAGCTTCCTCTCTTTGTATATTAGATGTAAAAAATTACCTCTGCAATAAAAGTGTTAAATTAAAAAGTGACCTTTTTCCACAACTCTCTCTGCGCCAGGTTTGCCGTTTGCTGCCCGAGGGACACCGTCCTGATGCTGCACAGTTCTCCTATAGCAGCTCTATCAGCAGCCTGCTTCAATGGAAAACAGAGGACACCTCAGGCCTGTTGAGCTGCTCTCGACTATCTTGTGCAGTGTTTGACGAATAAGAGGCAAAGGCAGTTATGGAAGGCTCTGTGTGCTCTGTGCTGTGCTAATGTTATAAGAAAGACAAGAAGCGAGATTTAAAAGCAGCTATTTCTAACAATGATGTCAGAATTCAGGGCCAGATTAACCCAATACGGGGCCCTCGGGCAAAAGTGAGCAGTGGGCCCCTCTGCCCACTGCCAATATTAAATACTGTTAAACTAAATAACTGATAACTAATATTAGAGACTATTGCCCATTTCCATTGCTGAGTGACAATATATAAACTTTAGCACTGACCACTACTGTGTATGACGTGTAGCCCCGCCCCATCATCCAGTTTGGAGTAAGGGGCTTCTCCATGTCTCCCAGTCTCTGCGCATTGTGTATTTAATATGATGTGCACCATGTAAGCGTAAAATCAATTGAAATAATAAAGACCAGACTAGATTTTGCCTGGTTTTCCTGGTTGAAAATCCCTTGTCAGATTTTAGTAAACTAATCAGGGGCACCCACATTGAAAGCTGATGGGGCATGTATTTATGAACACTAGCAGTATTTTATTCAGGACCTTCACCACCTGAAAAATAAAGTGAGCCAATCACTGCTGGCATCAGGTGAGAGGACAGCCATTCGTACTCACAAAAACACCCATGGGCAATTTAGAGTCACCAATTAATCTAACCTGTATGTCTTGCGGGCACAGGGAGAATATGCAAACTCCACACAGAAAGACCGGAGGGCTCAAACCCAGAACTGTCTTGCTGTGAGGCAACAGTGTCGCCCCTGCATTAGTCATGCTGTTGGGAAAAAGCTTTAGTCTTTTGCCAACCAACCATTTCGGCAAAAATGAGAGCATTTTTTGACTGACCTTTTTTTGGTATGTAAAAACGAAGCGCTTGCTCTCTCCACATAAACCTTGCAGCCTCACAGCAACAGGACAAATGCAGCTTTGACACAGTGATGATTTGAGTCTGTAACAACCAACAATGACAGAAGTAATACGTTGAACTTTGATCGCTCAGCACCTGGGATAATGCGTAGATTTGGTAAAAAGCAACCAACATACAGTATATGCAAATTGTGGTTTTATTTGTTAAATTATTTAATTCAAGTTACCAATGGTATTATTTCAGCCCATTAAACTGTTGTCAGGCTATTAAATAGCCATTATCAGTCGCTATAACCTCCATAGATGGGTCAGTAGGGGCCTACTACACACACTAGTAGGTTTTATCATCTATTCACATGGTAGATCACCGAAAGAAGGTATAAAAGAGCATGACAGTGACCTCTAGCGACCGTAGTAATTATGTGTAGTTGTCTTTGTGTTCATAGTTGTTTTAACCCAAAACACTGTGTTTTTCCCTAAACTTAACCAAGTGTTTTTTGTTGCCTAAACCTAAAGAAGTTGTAGATTTATTGCCTAAACCTAACTGTTTTTGTTGCCTAAACCTGAAGAATTTGTCGTTATGTTGCCTAAACCTAAAGAAGTGAAGTTGTAGTTTTTTTTGTCTAAACCTAAAGAAGTTGTAGTTTTTTTGCCTAAACCTAAAGAAGTTGTAGTTTTATTGCCTAAACCTAAAGAAGTTGTAGTTTTGGAGCGTAAACCTAAAGAAGCCTTTATGTTTGTGTTCAAAACATGACATTTCTTTCAGTTTTACAACATGTTAGAACGTGTTACTTCTAAGTTTCACTTTCACTTTTACAGTGTAGTGGGCGTAGTAGGCCTCTAATGACCCACATCTGTGGTGCTTATAGCGACTGATAACGCCTATTTAATGGCCTGATCACAGTCGAATTGGGTGATTATGTTTGGCATTATATTTTTGCATACATAGCCTACGTATAAAGCCTACACAAAAACAGTGTTTACTGTTTTCTGTATTTACATTTTTTCATTGTTTAATATTTCAAGCAGGTCAGAAAACTACATGTCCTCACACTTTCTACTTTGCGGCTGAGACTGTTGTAAAACATTCACATCACACTCTCTCCCCGGAGAAGTAATTATCCTTGCTGAAAGTATGTGTTGGAAGCTTCATGAAGTCCTACTCTGACGTAGGAGTGTTTTTAATAACAGGATCACTTTCAGCACGGTTAATTGACGATTCGGTTAGTCTATGAAATGTTAAAAGATTGTGAAAGAATTGTGGCATTCATGGTAATGTCTTCAATTTACCTTTTTAATTTTACTTTTTTGTTTTGTCTGACTGACAGTATAAAGTGGCTGATTAATTTTCTGTCACCTCAAAAGCTATGTTTAATCAAATTGCCACAAATGTGACACATAATAAACATGGTTCTAGGTACTGTAGTACTCCACCATAGGTGTGTTGGTTGGTTTGTGGGTCTCCAAGGAATAAAGGAGCTGCCATGGTCTATGTTTGCTGTGTGCACTGTACCTAATGGGAACTTGGAAACGATGCATACACAGAGGGCAGGGGGTGATGGGGGTGAAGGGCCTCAATAGAGTTGTAAATTGGGAAGAGATATTTCAGGTGGCCCTGGCTAGTTCTAGAAGTAAAAGTCCCATTATTTTTTTCCCTTAGACAATATTAGGTGACTGACAGTTGGGGCACTTGGCTTAGATGGGTATGAATCTCTCCCGGCTAAAGTCAAAGGTACAAGCCTGTGTACATAAAAATATAAGGTGAAGAAGTTAACTACAACTCTCAGTGTGCATTTCGGCAAGACGGTATGTGTGTCACTAACAGCAGGTGGAAGCTAATGATTACACTGTTGAGAAAACAGAGTTTTCAACTGCAGCTTAAATCAATTCACTTTCAGACTTCAGCAACTATAGCGGCATGTTTTGGTGGGTCGAGTCAAATTGATGATATCATTTTTAGGAAAATTTGAAATGGGAAAACAGAGAGGGGACAAACACTTCAGGGAACTAATGGTCCCTCCCACTTGGCAACTCTACAAGGGCCCTTCAGCAAATTCTTCACTCAGGGCCCCCTGAAGGCGGGGACACACTGCCCGCATGAGGAGCGCATGATGGCTGCCTCGCTGAACTGCTGCATGTCCCTCACGTCAGTTGTCCACATTGGCAGCGTTTCTGCTGCTGCTGCCAGCCGTTTCTTTCTACGTAGAGTTTGCCTTTCATAATGGTCATTTAATTTCAATATAAATGTAATTTATATTTATTTTAGTCAGAAAAAGGTTAAGAAACGTGTGGTAGTTTGTAAATAATAGTAATAATCCACAATTAAAACCCCGTACTTTATTCATTCATGGAGCAGTGCAAGTCACTGCATGTTCTACAACACTGGCCTGCAGGAAATACCAAGCACCGCCCACCAGCCGGAGCACAGCCAATAGGAACGCTCTCTCTCAGAAATGACCTGTGATTGGCCAAAGATTTTTTAAAGCCTGAAAATATAGCCATGATGGGGTGTAGAAGTCTAGTTTTCTCTCAGAACACTTGAATTACAATATGCTGAAAGGTTATTATGGAATTTTTGCCCAATGATACCAAAATTATACTTCCTATTGCCACTTTGATTGATCAAATGTGACATAAATTGACAGTTCTGTTTTAATTTGCTTCTTTATTTATTTATCTTTGTATTAATTCCCTTATTTATTTACTCTTCAGTTTAATTTTCCCCTTTTATTTAGTCATGTATTTATTCTTATTAACTTTTACATTTGCTTATTTATTTTTGCATTTATTTATTTATGCACAATTTTCCCTTTAAATTAAAACTACTTGGTTAGGTTTAGGAAAAGTTCACGGTTTGGGTTAAAATAAGTATGTTTGTTACGTTATGGTCTTAAGTTAAGTATGTTGATTTAAATTACGTTACATATGTAAAGTAAGTTAACTTTCACACAGGACATGAATAGCGGCCTCCTGGGTGAAAGTCCTGTGTTTGTTTGACCCATCCATCCAACCCTTCCTCCTCCCTACACAGACTTTTTACACTTTTTCCTTTGCTCCCGTCATAATTACTACCACCACTAGATGTCTGCGCCTAACTTTGTCTTCCTGTTTTCATATCGATAGTCAACTATGTGAATAGCCTAGATGAAAACAGCCTTCTGAACCTACTAGTAGGTGTAGCAGGCCCCTTCTAACCCACACCTGAGGCTGACAAACACTATTAACACCCATTCAATCCGTGATAACATTCAAAGGGATGGAGAATTTTACTGTATTCATTATAGAAAAGCATATAGACCAATATGGGTCACTTAGACTCTGTAGTGAAACCCAGGGTAGTAAAATAACACCATGCATACTGCTTTGGAATCCAGTCAGAATGTCTCATTAGAATCGGTTCAGTTTAAGGTTGTACACAGAGGATAGCAGTGAGCTGAACTGTGGGTCTGACTCCAGCAGCAGCACCCTCGGGTGGTCAGAGGTCACAGCAGTGATCTAATGCCACCCGTAGTCTGGGCAACGCTGACATTATGCCACCCAGCTTTCCCAACAGGCTTCATCTGACACCTCACTTCTGGTCTCTGTGTATGTGGGTGGGTGCATTCACTCCCAGTGCCAGCAATTTCCTGCAGCAGGATGCTGTCAGTCCTTCTGACGGAGAAATACAATTAAGTTTCATTTTTACATTTAGCTCCTGCTTTTCTGCTGGGCTAAATTGTCAGCTGCCTTCTTCCAGCATCCCACTGTTCTTTGTTGTTGTTGTTGTTTTGTTTTTTTTACCTTAACAGGCGTATGTTGTCATCACTCCTTTTTTTCCACTACCAAACACCTCCACATTTTCCAAAGATATGATGGCGATTGTGGCCAATTAAGAGATGCAAATAAATATCTCTTCTTTTTTATTGCCGTCTGTAAGCCATTTCCCCTCTAGATTGTGGCATTTAGGCTGTTTGGGAACTGCTCGGGAAGAAAAAAAGGTTCTTTCTTTTTCTTCTTTTCATTTCTACAAAGACATAAACACATTTCTTATGAAAGTTTGAATCTTCTGACTTTGATCTACAGTTCCCACTTTGAGAATTTTTGACATAATGAAAGGACTATGGTTGCTGCCCACGCCACATTATACCGTTGGCTTCCCGCTTTGCTGTGTGTGTGTGTGTTTATGCATCTGTGTGAACCTCTGTGTGTCTGATCATAGCTCAGTTATTAGGTGAGACAACAGTGCCCCCTGCAGAACAAACTTACAGTATCATACTGTCAACAGCAACAGTATAGCGCGTGTATTTTTCCAGGTATTTTGTATTTGTATAAGTGTGTGTTTAGCCCCTGTATTCAGTTTCACCTCTCGCTGTACTGCTGCTGCCTTATCACATATTGAAGCCAGAGAGAGTCATCAAAGATAAAGCGCTACTTTATGCACTTGAAAAGAAGCTGCGTGCTTTGATGCTGAGAGAAGAGGAGGTGTAGCGGCTGTATGGATTGTACTTATGGATGTTCTCTGGCTGACAGCAGAGGAGGCCGTCTGAAAACAAGGCAGCAGTAAAGACATCATCAGCCCAGAAATTATACAGTACCCCCCTCTGGATGAAAACACACAGGAGTTTGAGGTTATTCTGCTCACCATCAGGGCCAACATCTCCACACAGCTCTGTGTGAGACTATAGTACATTTACAATGAACTAACAGTAGTAGAAGCAGTGCTTAATTTGTACAATCAGGAGGTGCCGGAACACAGAGAGGCTGCTGACCTGGCAGGTCAGGAGGGAGAAAAAAAATTCACGGAAAGCATTAAAACCACCGTGTCTGACGCACAGACAACACCTAGGGTGCCTCTGTGCTGAAACTAAACAAGAATGACATAATAAGCAACGCTAAGTGCAGCACACCGTTAGAAAATACTGTTGCATCTTCTGACATGACAGTGGAGCCGAGTAAACACTGTGCACACAACGATGGGAATTATAATTGACCATCACTGCACAGCACAAATGCCCATTAGCTGTGGGGCTTTACAATAATATAGTATATACAGTATGGTATATACAGTATATATATTGTTCATGAATTTACTAAAACGAAGCTGCTCTCTGGTCCTCCCCGGGGGTATAAAACTCAGAACACACACGAATGTCATGTTTCCCTTTTTGGTGGTTAGAAACACAGAGTCCGTGGTTGGCAGTGAAAGGGCATGGATGGAGTGTTGAGAGCAAAGGATGACATTTGAACTGAACAGGTCTGCCATTTCACTGATGCCCGGGAAAATAGATGGTCACACACATGAAAGTACGACTGTGAAAAACAATGAGGTTTTTGAGGTTGAAAGGCAGAAGAGCTCTGAAGGTGAAAGGGCAGAGGATGACGGGTGTATATGTGAAGGGACAGCTGGAGGGGGGTCAACATGAGAAACTGCTCTGAGTGGGGTGCTGGGTTGGGGCGTGGCAACTAGAAACAGGACTCTAAATACAAGCACAGTACGGGAAGAACACTTCAAGGTGTCTGCTGTGAATGTTGAGACATTTAGCTTTGATCTGATTTTTGCACATTACCCCGGAGGGCAAAAAGCTATGTCTTTTTTTTTTGGTGATCCTGGTAGTCTCAAAGACATTGGTGGCCCTGGTACTCTACTCTGACACTTTGTCATTTTTCCTTTTGCCTTTCAAAAGACAGGTTTCTGAAATGGGCAGGCACTCGCTTGGACTTCTAGGGCCAATTCTGTGCAAGAGACAGACTGATTTTTCTCTGACAACCTGTCAACCAGTCCTCTCAACACACACACACACACACACACACATACATACAGTTGACTTGATCATTCCACACTGACCAAGTGTGGACAACCAGTTCTAGTCATTTTGAAAAAAAACTAAAATGAGATAGAAATTCTTTATTGAAGGTCTTTTTTCATAAGTGGTAATTTTCTTTTTATTCATTGCCTGCAATGGAACTGTGGTGGACGCAGACTGAAAAAGGACATGAATAGGTGTGTTGTGGGTAATGTCCTCTTAATAAAATATAAATCATGAATTCACAGAGAGCAATCTGTCTCTCCGAGTTTTATTGCAATAAACAAGGTTCACATTTGCAAATGCGAGGCTGGGAAAAGAGAGAATAAAGAAAAAGTATTAGAAGAAGACACTACTTACAGGCATGTGTCACAAACATCCCTTATTCTCACCCCTTAGCAACACACTGAGTTCCGTCTGTCCCTTCACAGCCTTATGTCTACAGAGTCACTGAATCCCACGACTTCCCTCCTGATAACATCTGCACTTTCACACAGGGAGCAGAAACTGCCAATACGAGGTGCAAAGACTTTCTTGATGTCCTTCAAAAATAGATAAGTTGAATAAGTTGTTTTTAACATTTAAACATCCCCCTGTGATACGAATATTCTGAAAGTAATAACAGCCAATTTAGAGTAAATTAAGGTTTTACTTGTAAATCATGACTTACTTGGCTACATACTGTACACTAATATCCACGGTGCCATGTCATTCCCCTGACAGCCCATTATTCCAACCCCAATAGTCCAAAAAATGTCCCATTGTTCCGAAGGCCCAACGATGTCATTGGACCTTCCCGGTTGCCATGGCGAAGGGGCATGAGTAGAGCCCTACTCTGTCTCAAGCAATTTATTGCTTGTTAATGCTGTTGTTACAGCCATTGTTTTATATTGTGGTAATTGTATTTATTCAACTAAATAAAATATAGTTGAATATATTATAATAAGTTGTAATCAAATTATAATCAAATGACTTATTCTTTAATGGATTTAGTTCCCCTTTCATAGAGTTTGTTTCAGGGTGGTTAATTGGTCATCTTGTGCTGCAGGCAACTTGTTGAAATTCACCATGATCATCCATCCTCTCCAGGCAAAGCTCGTCCCTGAATAAATACCAGCATACAGCAGCCAAAAACCACCACTATCTGGTCACCAACATGATACCAGCTTAAACCAGATGGGCACCAGCAAAAACCACCAACATAGGTCACCAGCATGACCAGCATAAATACCTGCTTAAACCAGCATCAGCATAACCAGCAAAAAAGTGCCCAAAACACACTCTAAGCTGGTCACCAGCAAGTTGACCAGCTTTGCTGCTATATGCTGTTTATTTCAGAAGGGTTGTTAAGTGAAGCGCAACACCGACTCTCTCTCACTCGCTCTCTTCTTCACCGTCAACTCCTGGTGAGGCGGCCGTCTGGCTGCTGCTGCACCGAGGAGCCACACCGCCGCATGCCGGCCACAGCATACCAGAGGACGGATAGACATGTTGCCAAGGTCCGCCGTTTGAAACTCAGTTTTCTCTTGGGCTGAAAGTTGTGCCCTCCCGTAGTCCGGACCTGTTAGAGGCCCGCAAACCTCCGGTATCGGCTGCTTTCCGTTAATTTATCTCCAGCAGGAGGAGATGGTAGAGAAGAGAGCGAGTGAGAGAGACAGTCAGTGTGTTGTGTTAATTCTGCTGGTAGGATGTCATGTAATCCACTGCACTGATTGCACCCGTTCACCGCACACACAAATTCTGTGTTGTGAAAATAAACACACTAAACTAAGGTGGAGGAAAATAAAAAATAAAATGAAAACTCTTAGTTAGCTAATGCAACAAGTTGGGCTAGTTAACTACACCTAACTAGCTAACTAACTAGAAAGAGAAACTGACAGTTGCCGCTGCTCAGACGCAAACTAGCATGAATGCGCCTGCAGCTTGTTCTATATAACAACCTTCTTTTTTAACTTTGAGCACAAAATTAAGTTATTTCTTTTAAACAAATTTGGCATACAGTGTGGCAAATCAACTTAGTCAGGAAATGACTCATATAAATATGAAATATCATAGAAATGCCAAAATACACTGGAGGGGGGTTTAAAGAATTTTTGATATATACTCAGTGGGACATTTTGGACTTAAAAAAGGAACTTGTCATCAGTGGTCTGTGGTGGACAAATTGTGTAACTAAATTATCTCAAACATATATTTCTTCTATCATTTCTGTAGCAATATTTCTTGTTAAATACAGGCCAGATATACAGTATATATCTGCAAATATTAGCTAATGAATCAGCTGGGCTATAGCCTAAACTGCTCCATCTAGTGGAGTAAATCATTACATTATATTGCATTATTAGGTCTCATAAGTCATTATGATTTCTGTAAAAGAGTGCAGCAGTGTTAAATGATCCAATGTAAAAATCATCAGTTATAGTGAGCATGAAAGTCCTTTTTTGACCATGGAAACAACAGTGTGACAAAAAATATCTCAAGATCCGCTCTAGTTTTTTTTATATCATATCTATCAAGAGCATCATGGTCTTCATCAGAAGATGGAGTTTGCTCAGTTTGCTCAGATCAAATCAACCCAGCTTGCATGAATTCTGACGGATAACTGAACACTGATGAACTGCGTGCATTCCTAAACTCAACCCTCAACTCTAAGAGAGAGTATATGTGAGTGAATATGCACATGCTGTCTCAGTCTCTCTGATGTTTTACGAGCATCATGAATCTTTTCAGTATCTCATTGTGTTGCACACTCCCCCTCTCCAGTCAAGTGTCACAAATCAATCCTGTCTTTTTTTTATCATTCATCATGACTCATTGCTAGCCTCCCTCCCTCCCTCCCTCCCTCCCTCTCCCTCCACTGACAGACTTTAAGATGCTCCACTCTTTCACTCGTCTATCCATCCATCTCCTCCCTTTCTGTAGATGGGGGGGGTGGGGAGTATATGAGTGCCATTCTTCATCTCTGTGTGGAAATGATTATTCATCATTACTATTGACATTCTCATCATGGCAGCTGTCATCAGCTTCTGGAGTTCCCTCAGTCAAATTCACTAAAGCAGCTGCCGTCCATGTTGAGCTGTAGCTTACAATATTTCACTGACACACACACACTCCTGCTGCCTCAGAGTAAATATCTGCCGTATGACTCAAGCAAAATTAAAATGTAAAAACACAAGAATCAACAGTCAATACGATTTTCTGAATGTCCCAAAAAAAAAACTATTGACAACAATACTGTTCATGAATAACACTGAAGTTTTCTAAAAAAATAAATATAGCAGAATAGCACTATTTGATTAATTGATGGGAGACACCTGTTGCAAAATATATGTATTATTGTATACATATAACATTAATAACAACCTATAAACAAACTGTGTAACAATTTTAAAAAGTGGATACAAACACATGCGTGCATGATGCGGTAAGGATTAGTCAACCAAAATATCCAAAAAGGAAACAGATGCTATTTCATTTATACTTTTGGGTCCAAGGCAACAAGGCAAGTTGAAAAGTGCTTTAAGCTCTTAAGCCCTATAGGGTGCTGGAAGGTGTGGTTCGCCTAGACAGACATACCCAAAATAAATCAAGAATAGCTCCACAACTACCAGGTCAATATGCATGATCTTGGTCTCTATGGATAGGTATGACCTCAGAAAATTAATCCCGAGTGTCAGTAACATTGTGACTGTTACTCTGCCTGAGTAAATTGTGATGAACCAAAGGAAAAATGTACATTTTTATCCTTGCCTGAAATGTTTTCTAGATCAGACATTGGATAACACCATTATAGCAATGATGCCATGCACAGAGATGCCACTGAATTCATTCAGCAACTCCTTGACTACAACTGTGCCAAAGCAGATATACATAACACAAAGCACATAGATTCTACAAAGGTTTTAGTCAGGATAGGACCAGACGGACTCTCCATTTGACCACTTGGATACCCAAAGTGTGACAAATGGGTTTTCTACCTCTTGAAAGGGAATCTGGCTATAAAATACTACTGATATCCACTACAGGAGGCTATGTGCACACAATGGAGCCTTTGGCCATGACATTTACCCTGTGCATCATCACATTCTACCATTGTGCTCAGTATAAAATCAATAAAAAAAAAACTAAATTGTATAATTCTGACTCCAAATGGAGTAGTTTTATTATAATAATGAAATATGATCAAGAAAAACTTAGATAAAAACAAATGAGATCAATAACAATGTAAATAAGATAACAAAATAGAATCCAAATATGTACATTCACTATAAAAACGGTCAAAAATATTTTAAAGTATAAATACAATTACTCATGTGTTGATTTTGTAACTAAAATATTGAAATCGTTGCCAAACAAACATTGTTTGGACAAAATACACTTGGAGTGTTGTTTTAGTCGCGTTAAGGCCTCGTCTTTTAGAAACAATTCGGAGTGATTGACAGCCGGCTATCAAAGACGGCAGCTGGACGGCAGACTCCAGATCAGCTCTTACTGCTTGTTTGTGAAATCTTACAGATGCCGTTAGGAGCACTGGAGAACACAGAGGCACATGATTTTTTTTCAGATTACCTGTCTCATGCACTACTGTCAGGATATAGCGACCATTTTACAAAAATAACTTCTTAATCATATTTGTTTAATTTCTACCCACTGCAGCTTTAATTGATTTCCATTAATAAATATACACATACATTTGCATAAAGCAGCATATTTGCCCACTTCCATGTTGATAAGAGTATTAAATACTTGACAAATCTCCCTTTAAGGTACATTTTGAACAGATAAGAAATGTTAATGTGCGTTAATTTGGGATTAATCGTGATTAAATATTTTAAGGTATTGACGGGGGGTGCACGGCAGTGCAGCGGTTAGCACTGTTGCCTCACAGTAAGAGGGTCGCAGGTTTGAATCCGGCTTGGGGCCCTTCTGTGTGGAGTTTGCATGTTCTCCCCGTGTTAGCGTGGGTTTTCTCCGGGTTCTCCGGTTTCCTCCCACTCTTCCTTAAAGAGTTAGTTTTCATCTAACTCTTTAAGGAAGTGATGCAAGTCAAGCTGCTTCACAGCTTCCAAGTGTAAACTGTGTGCACTCGGGCTGACATCATCATGTCCCACATCCATGCCCTATAATTGGAGGTTCTCCGCTCCGATCTGAGACGGTATACCGAGGAAGCCTCTGCAGCGGCTGTCTGACTCGCTGCTGAAGATGCCCTTGTCTTTCAGCGATGACAGCAGGCACTCTGAAAGCTCCAAGAGATTGTATTTCATTCACAGTATAATGTTGGAATATGAGCATAACATTTCCAAACAGTGCCTTTTTACAGCCGGGGGGGGGCTGCTAGCCACACTGAATTTTCAGTATTTCAGCTGGAGCTGGAAAATCAAAGTGTCTTGTGAACGACAGCCTGTTAAATACACCACTAACAAGTGTCTAATCAGGTGTTTCCAATCTCTTCACTGTTTGCTCTTGAGACGTTACACATACATCTCATCTGGCTGTGTCTGGTTTATAAATCATGATTTGTTTTTTGTGTCTGGCTGAGAACAAAAACAATATTCCTTTTGTTGATGAAAAGTAAAAGAAGAAAAGAAACTGAGGTGCATTTGCAGTGTTAGAAAACATTTTTATTCTACCAAAAATAAAACCATACAGAAACAAAACTTAAAGGAGAGGTTCACATTTATTTAAGTCTATTTTAGTAAAATACTTTCATGTTGTTATATGTTTGTTGAAAATCATTCCTCCTCTCCATGCTGGCAGCACAGAGATCCCTAACTATTGCTATTCCAATGTACTAAAAAGACTAACTTTTACACATTTGATAAATGCCTTTTCTTTTTGGCACCATTGCACCGACAAATATCTGTAACACTCAAATGTCCCGGTTTTCACCACAATATAAATATTAATAATGTTATACTTGTTTTAGTGCTTACATAAAGGTTTATCATGTTCTGTCCATCTCATTATTACCTAACCCTACATCAAAACATTGCACCACAACAATGCACCACACTTCTGAATGTTCACGTGGATTTGTCGGTATGTGGGTTGATCAATCAGTGTGTTGTTGTCAAGGCTGTTGCCATGACACTTGCGGCTCTTTCTGACAGAACATGAGTCCTGTACGCTAACAGTTAGCTGTCATGCAGAATAGAAAGTCAGCCTGTAGAGCTCCATTGATAGGTACATTCCTTTGTAAAGTACCCAGCAATGAAACTGCTGCGTTCTGCACACACTGCAAGAGCACATTTTTGGTCACGCACAGCGGAAGGGGCGATATAAAAGATCGCATTGACAGGGCCAGATAGCAATATACAATAGTTGGAAGAGAATGAGTCATAGTCGGCCATTTAGCTGACAGCCTGCACTCGTGCACACTGACGAATACCTTGTGTTTTGTTATAAAATGTATTTGACAATCAATAATCATATTACACCAGTGCAATCCTTGTGTTTTGTGTTTACTAGTGTTATTATACAAGTAAACTATATTTTGGTGGATTTTGAGAGACAAAACCTCTTTTTTTATGTGAGGGAGGGGAAGAGGATGGGTCCAACAACACAGCTACGGCTTTCATCCAGGAGACTATTGGTGCCCCGTGTGTTACGTTTCACTTTCACTTTACAATCAGCTGATCGTTGGTGTCCTGTCCCTCCATTTTCACTGTACAAACATAGTCATTTTAAGCCTAACCTTGTTGTTGTTTTTTCCTAAACATAACTAAGTGGTTTTATTGCCTAATCCTTAGCAAGTGTTTTCGTTTAATTTGTAACATTAAGCACGAGTTTAGTGCGAGCGAAAAGTGACGCCGAGGGGTCTGACCTCAGTATGTGACGAGTTGGGATGAGAACGTGTTGATGGTGCGTGCATAAGTGTTTAAGTGTGTGCAGCACACTTAAGGGTCTTGGTTTTTCGGTTTTTAAAATATGGTCACCCCATCCATGGATGTACAGACAACTATCACTGGATTACTTTGATATTGAATAAAACTTAAAAATGAGAGGATTCTCAGTCAAGTTCTGGAGTAGAGGCGGAGGAGGAGCATCTTTTTTCTCTGATTTCTAAACTGATTCATGGATGTTTATTCACGATTAGAGATAATTACATCCTCAGGAAGTATGTACTGTATGTCACACTGAATATACAAGTGTGTAAATATGATTATCATATCTCGGTGTGTTCAGAGTTCAAGAAGGAGTGCAGATTTTGACGCAAATAGCGGCTCCTGCGGTGGCATGCCTCAGTCCGAAAAGTGGCGTAATCTATAAATGTATAAAGTCATTATTCACCCTCTTTCATCAAATCATATTGTCTCTTCCTTCCAGCGAAGGCGTGTCCCGTCAGTGACCTCTGCAACACCATAGAGAATACGAAGGGGGGCCTGGCTACCGCTCAAGTGTCGAAGTCTCAACTGTTTGCTGTCCTGTCTCCACAATGGTGAAAAGAGCTCCCCAAATCATCTGTTCAGACTGCACCTGGTTCCATAAAAAAAACTCTTCATCTACCTCTTATTGTTTCCAAATGGAGCACTTGAAGCAGTTCAGAATATTCGATGATGTACTTGCATGATTCTGTTGGGTTGTATCCACATGGATGAATGCACTTATTGTAAGTCACTTTGGATAAAAGCCTCAGCTAAATAAATGTGCAATGTATGATTCACTTGAATGGCCATCACTTACTGTGATAAGACACATTCACTGGCTTCCACCTATATTTATTTCAATTATCCTCCCAAATTTACCACAGTATCTTGTAACTTTTACTTCAAATGATCAAGTTAGGCACTCTACTCTACTCTACTCTACTCTACTCTACTCTTACTCTGCTCAGCTCTATTTCTCTACCCCTCATTGTTACGACCTTAACTTTCTGTCATGGGGAACACAAGGAGTAACTCCAAAAGTTTACCCAACCTTGAGAAAACAATTGGCAAAAGAGCTTTTATGTTTAAAGCCCCAGCAGATTGGAATCATTTACCCGTTGATATTAGATCCGTTTCAACACTTGCTCTTGTTATCAATGAAGCTGTCACATCATACTGAATTTACATGGAGGAAGTGTTGAGTTTGCATTAACTGGGGAACAGGGGATATTAGAGATAAAGGCCTGTAATATAAACCTGTACAGAGTAAAAGCCTGCTTCTCTTTGCCGCTGAGGTAGATATTTGAGAATTTACAGTATATATCCACTAATCAGTTTGCTGGGGGAAACTCTTTCACAGCAAGGAGCACTCCGGAGTCTGCAGAAAACACAATATATGCAGATTTCGGAATACATTCATTAAAAATGATTATTATAGAAATTATTTGGGGGGACTGAAACGTGCTGCCTTCATCATCTGTGCCATCCTGTCTGCTGAAAGGTTTAAAAAGATAGCCTGCATAGCCTATCTATAGCTAGTACATTGTTATCCTGATAGCTAGGCTCTGATTACTGTTAAAAGAAGGCAAAAAGGCAGTGACGTTGGGGAATCGGCTCGTGGCTCTGCTTCAACTTTGCGAGAGCCTGTGGTTGGCCCGACCAAAATTCCGACGGCCGGTCGGGAGGAGTTAATCGGTCCTCGGTCCCCCCTGTTCACTGCACGGCAAACGACGCCTGACGAAGCTGAAATTCAGTCAGACTCTAAAAGAGTCGTGCAGCTCAAAATTCGGGCCAGAGACGGGCTAAAATCGTACAGTGTATGCCCAGCTTGACAGGGCCACCATAGAGTGCTACAGGAATGAGTCTTAAAACCCGGCTACGAGTTAGCATTTTAGCACTTCCGGTACCCTCGTCTGGAAGTCAATGGGGTTTTTTTTTAATGGGTTTTTAGTTAGATGCCTGAAATAAGGTCTGTGGTTAACACAAGCTGAAGAGATTTTAACGTTTTGTTCTACGATATAAAATACGTCAGTAAATATCCCACTCATGAATTTTGAAGCCTTCATGTGTCTTAAAAAAAGCGGTTACTAACAAGTGGCTAAATGAGACTACTAAATGTGATCACACCGACTTGTCCTCCTTTACAGCCTCGTTGTGTATACTCACGCTCATGCGGCCGTGGTGTAGTTTGTTTGTAGCCTGACGTTAGCTTTTTACTTCTGGCGATTGCATTTACACTTCAAAAATCATAAAAGTGGTGTTCGTTTGTGAAGATTATCTTGCTGAACAAAACATGTAAGTATCATAAATGTGTAAAATGTGTTTGCCAAAGAGCTTATTTTCTGCAATAATCCAAAACCCAATGGAACAATCCCATTGGCTTTTTGTTGAGGGAACCCAGGGCGATGCTAACTTCCTGGTTGGCCTACAAAAATGTTATGTCATCCCTGGAACACTATAAATCTGTAGTAGCTCTCTATGGAAAGCTGAAGTCCAGTCAGTAATGAGCCGGACCTCCCATAAATCCACAGCAGTGCCATTGACTCCCTCTCCACTTCTGCATATCATTGCTCAGTTTCCAGCGGGCCGTGGGCAGCATTGTGTTATTTTCTATGGCCTGGTCTTTGTGTGAGGGCTGCTCATGTGTCAGCTGGTTTTGGCATTGGCAAGTGTCCAGTTTTCACCTCAGCTTCCTGGAGTCACACCAAAACTGCTGTGAGTGGTTATTCGTGCTGCGCGCCTCCCCTCTACGTGCACAGGAATATCATCTTCATGATTATTACACCACCACGGGTGCATCCAGCAGCTGAGACAGGCATCTGTGGAGGTACTCTGGTCCTGAGTCAATGCCAAATGGCAAGATGTTGAGGCAGCAGTGCCTGCAAGGGGGAGATGAATGTACTGAGCTTCTTGGTTTCTTTATTCCTCTGCTGGAGATAATGTGCCAGAGCGGGCATCAGCATTTGTAAACCATTTAGCTGCATCAGCTGTGCCAGCAACTGGTCCTCTGATGCCAACAAACAGTATCTCTTTACCTGTAGTGCCTCATTGGCTCTGAGGGGTCAGACACACTCCTAGCTGTTCTTCATGGATATTTGGTGCCATTATCAGGCCCAAACACTAAGCACATCTATAGGACAATGGACTTCTCTGTGTTCTTTTTTTTCAGGCTTTCCTAATAGTTAAAGGGACTATTTGTAACTTTCAGAAATGCTTGTTAACAGCGACACCTGTGGCCGTGAAGTCAACGAAAGTCAGCGTCGGGCTCGCGCTTGCTCGCTCTAAATAGACATGAACGAGCATCGCTCAAAACAGTGAGGCGACACACGTCAGCTAAAACCACAATATAACTCTATATTTCACCTGCTTGGCAGTAATGTTAGCTGACCAGACGAAGGTCTCTCCATGAATCACTGCTGATCCTAGTGTTGGCTTTTCCTGCTGGCTGAAGCAGGAAGAGAAACGTTATCGTCTCCGAGCGCGCCCGCAGGGAGACACCGGCACCCGGTCGGAGACGGTAACGTTTCTCTTCCTGCTTCAGCCCCGATGATAACGTTTCTCACTGCGGAGCCTCGTCACTTCACAAGACACGGGAAACCTCTGTTGGTCTGGAGGAGCTGCAGCATTTATTTCTGCACAAACGTCCACTGTACATTCACTAGATATTCTCAGAGCTGAACTAACTCTTCTGCAGTGTGGAGTGAGCGCGCGTTCACGTCTAGAGGTGGAGCGAGACAGCGAGAACGCGCGCTGTCTGAGTGAAGACAAGCGAGCGCGCATAAGCGAGCGCGCGCGCATGTGTCCCGACCCGGTACATTTATACGCTTAAAAAGTTACAAACTCCCTTTAAGAGTTGGTTATTTAACAAATTCCAATTCACTGTGACAACATGACTGTGATGTTACACAGTCACTGTGCCAGGTCGTTCTTCACCAAGAAGTAGTTTCAGTATGCAACTCCCCCTAACACTACAATGTATTTCTGTTTGTGTAAATGTTAAACACATTGCACACATGGTAATTAGTGAGCTTTAAGCTTGGGACAAACCTGAAGACCAGATGAAACTTAGAAAGACTGGACAAACATGAAGGTTGTTTCCACCAACTTACACACATTTTTTTTTTAATCAGGAAGGAGCATAAACCTTACGATGAGTAAATACACTGAACACAGTAACAGTGTGCAGTGCAGAACCTGTTTAGGCAACAAAACCACTTGGTTAGTTTCAGGAAAAGGTCATGGTTTGGGTTCAAATAAGTATGTTAACTAATGCACGTGGCGTTAGTTAAACCTGCAGTAGGCAGAATGGTTGTGGCATCATTGGGCAAAATTTCCATAATAACAATTCGCCATATTGTAATTCAAGCGTTCTGAAAGAAAACTAGACTTCTGCACCTCCTCATGGCTCTGTTTTCAGGCTTTAGAAAATCTAAGCCTGTGACGGAAGACCCCGCCTCTAGAGGTGTGGGCAGGTGTATTTTCAAGCTTTGGACAGAGCCAAGCTAGCTGTTTCCCCCTGCCTCCATCCTTTATGCTAAGCTAAGCTAACCACGGCCTGATTCCTGATGGAGGTATCGATCTTTTAATTTCACTCTTAGAAAGAAAGCAAATAAGTGCATCTCCCTAAATGTTGAACTATTCCTTTAAACATGTTATTTCACTGCTAGAGAACTTCCCTAGAGAATAACAGCCAAACACCGATGATGAAAATAACCTTCCCGTCAACACTGGAGGTTGGCTGTGTTGTATTCTGGCCAGTCTCTCTGTGTCTCTGTCCAAGTAGCTAACTACTCTAAAGCCTTTATCCACCACCAAGCAGCTCTCTGTGCTCAAGGACAGCCACTGGCCCGGCATCAGTAAAAAGCAGCAGCAGCAGCAGCAGCAGCACAAACAGAGGCAGATGAAGGTGCTCAGAGTTAAAAGCAAGGCAGCACACAAACAGAGATACAAGAAAATGAAAGTCACACAGGGAAGAGGAGAGCAGGGAACAAATAAACAGTAGACAAAGAAAGAGAAAGTGTGGTATAAAGAAGGGGGAAACATGGTGGAGAGGATGATGAAGGCCAAGGAGAGAAGATAAACATTGTGTTTATTTCTGTTTGAAACAGTTTATTCAGACGCCTCCAATTCCTCGTGTCAAGGAAAAGCATGCAAGCACCGAGCTTGACTTGAGTGGTTTATTCTTAATCTTGAGGATTCTTTTAGCTCTAGTTGATTAGGTCAAGTGAACAAAGTGGTATCTGAAACTTCCCTCAAACCAAAGTGCAAACATCTGTCCTCTTCCATGAGACATCTATTTTATTTGTATAGCCCAATGTCACTACATTGTTATATAAAAAGGGCTTTACAGGCAAAAAAAACAGTTCCCAGTTCAACCTGAGCTTTCTGAAAAGAAGAAACAAATACTGTAAGGTTCCCAGCAAAAGGGAAAAACTTTCAGTGTTTCTCATACATGTTGTTTATCCTTGAGATATTAAATGCATTTCTTTCTTCATAAAACATTTGTAAATCAATCAATCAATCAATCAAACTTTATTTATATAGCACCTTTCAACAAGTCAAATGCAATTCAAAGTGCTGGACAGACGATTGACAAAAATATAGAGTTAAAAATGGATTTAGAGACTAATGCGCACCAAAACAACCAATATAAAAGTTCATTGAATAAGAAAGCAATCAGAGGTTATACCCTGTGGTCTTAATGCTCAGGCTGATTGGAATTCCTAAAAAAAATCCTGAATCTAGATCGTGATCCAGATCACCCCCAAAATCGAATGGATTGTTCATTGTGCCACACCCCACCCCTTCAAAACGTTTCATTCAAATCCATCGCAAACATTTGGAGTAATCCTGCTAACAGACTGACAGACAAACAAACAAACCAACGCCAGTGAAAACATAACCTCCTTCCAAGGCCAAAGGTTTGATCTGTAGGCCTGATCACACCCTAAGCCACTGTCCATCGGCGGAGAGAGAAAACAAGAGAAACAGAGGCAAGTGGGCAGATGCATCCCGTTCCATTCCCTCGTTGAAAGCTCGTTTGAACAGGCTGGCCACATGACTCTAAAATAGTGCCAGGACCCTCTCATCCCTGTGAAATGAAGATGACGAGGAGGAGGAAGAAGAACAAGTCAGAAAGGAGGGCATCGCTGGCAATCCTTCAAGCCTTTTGTTTAAAGAAGAAAGACACTTCGATTTTCTGGGGAGTGGCGTTCATGTGTGGACCGAGTCGCTTGTTCATTGGAGAAA
>CAKAKR010057588.1:0-29065 GCA_916700685.1 Adelosebastes latens
CCACTGGAAGGGCACCCTAGAGGACAATATTTCCAATTTTCTCCACTGGAAGGGCAATCCAGAGGGCACTTTATCTCGTTTTCTCCACTGGAAGGGCACCCTAGAGGGTACTTTATCTAATTTTCTCCACTGGAAGGGCACCCTAGAGGACATTTTATCTCGTTTTCTCAACTGGAAGGGCACCCTAGAGGGTACTTTATCTAATTTTCTCCACTGGAAGGGCACCCTAGAGGGTAATTTATCTCATTTTCTCCACTGGAAGGGCACCCTAGAAGGCACTTTTTCATGTTTTAGGCATCTAAAGAAAAAACAAAGAAAAGCATTTTTTTCAAATGCCATTTAAACCAGGTCTGCTTCAAATAGCCAGTACTTGTTGCGTGTCAAAGGAAATGAAACTCATTCAGCCGTGTTTAATGTCCAACATTGTTCCTTTGGGTGCCTGGGTTTCAGCTGATCTAAGTGCAAGTCACAGGATTTTTTATGCTACAGAATATAGATGAAAAATAGCCTGAGCCATAAAAAATACACTTTATTATATGAATACCCTTACCCACTTCTCTTCCGAGGTGTCTGCCTCTTAAAGCTCGATCCAGCAGAAGGATGGAGGCTGCCATTTATTAAAGCTCTCACACCCAGAGCCCAGAGGTGTTGTTGAGATAAGAGCCTCAGGTGATCTGGGCGCTTTCCTCCTGAAAGTATCTTTAAATGCGGCAGGTCGCCTTTTGTTTTCTCACCTCCACACAGATATTGTATATATGTGTGCATGCATGCATGAGTGAGTACACCCTCACACCACACCATCTATCTATCTGCATTTGTTAAAAGCATTTGAAAAGATGAAATTACTCTCACCTTTGACTCCGACACCATTTTAGTGTCCTCACACTGTTTCACATTATATATTTACTTTATTTAGCTCTTTTTACTAAAAAGGCCTGCCTTTTCACTCTCCAGCATACATTTTTTATTGTTTTCCTCCTCGGTCGGTCTCAAAGGTGTTTGAGCTTTCGGGATGCAGTAATGTATTCTGGCCCCTCAGTGTTATTGAATCAATGCACATGAAAGCCAGTGTGTGAGTGTGTGTAGAGAGAGAGAAAGAAAGAAAGCAGGAGATAGAGACATACAGGTAATGAAAACGAGACAGGAGGTTCTGAAACTGATACCGATACAAACATAAAGGACGTGTTCACAAGAGACGATAGTGATACTGAGTGGCATTACCACCTGGCAGTGTCCCCTTTTCTTTCCACTGATACTGGTCCTACAGTATGTTTCACAGCTTAATGAACAGAAGAAAGGAAGCATGTTTGTATGTACGACCTTTACCAAAGCTACAATTCCTGAAACAAATATGACCATATTGAAGGTCCTGAGAAACCAGCTAATTTCATGAATGTAGACAGAGATATGGCGAATGTATGGGCATACAACAGTAAACATGTTTTGTTGTTGTTTGCCTTTCAATAAGCTTTTTTACAGTGTTATTTCCTTGGTTCAACTGTGATATTTCTAGGTTAAACTTAGCCAATAGCATAGGTAAGCTGCGGAGATGTAACAGCTATTACCCTACCAGTGGAACACTTAATATTTATATAAAATGTTTGTTGTTTTGATAAATGTTTTAATATGCATAATTTTGACTTAGTATACCATATTTTGATTCAGTAAATCAATCTTTTGTCATAGTTTTGACATAATGCAAGTTTTTTTATTTTCATGGGCAAACACTCAAATAAATAAATAAATGCACAAATACATACTGTAAGTAAATACTTTTAGAATATATATAAAAAATAAAAGAATGCAAAAATAAATAAATAAATAAATAATAAATGCAAAAATAAATGAATAAATGCAAAAATAAATAAATAAGTAAAAACGAATCAAACAAAAATTGAATAAATAAAAAAATGCAAACATAAATAAATACAATTTAAAATTAAAACAGAAATATCAATTTATGTCACATTTGATCAATTAATTAATGGCTACATTTAATGACATATTTATTTATTTACTTATTTATTTATCTAATTGTTTATCTATTTATTTATCTATTTATTTATTTATTTATTGATCGAGTCATTTATTTGTTTATTTTGGCAGGTTCTGTCTTCCATACTCAAATACTCAAACAGTGCATTTCATAAATCAGGACAGTAAGTTGTTGATTTTGGGGTTGTGGCTGTGGGTGTGGGTGTGGACAAGTGGGTGAATGAGGAGCAAATAATGAAGTGCTTAAGTGGTAAACATGGTGAGGCTGCTTTTAGCTGCTACGCTGCTCAACTGTGGAACAAACTTCCAGATGAGGTCAAAGATGCACCAACAGTGGCCACTTTCAAATCTAGACTCAAGACTAAAAACTGTTCTCAGACGCTTTTCTCAATTGATCAAATGCTGCACTTTACTGTCTTTTGATTGTTATTATTTTCCTTTTAATTTTTTTCTTTTAACTTATACTTTTATATTCTTTTATTCGTTTTTATCTTATGCACTTTGTGCTCTTTTATCTTGCTTTTATATATGTAAAGCACTTTGAATTGCCTTTGTGTATGAAATGTGCTATATAAATAAACTTGCCTTGCCTTGCTTTGAGTAAATACAGCCATTTATAATTTATTTCTCAGGAACACTAATACAGTACTTGTGTGATGTTATCTGTCAGACTACTGCACTTCCACCTCCAACCACAGGTGATGCTACAACCAGAACCAGCCTGATAGCAGGCCCTTCTTCTCTGCTCTCCTCCGCCTCTAGTGAACACACTGAGGGGCAGGAACTTTGACCGGTGCTCCACAGAGTTGGTTAGCAGCCCTGCTAGCTCGTTTTCTGTCTTATTTTCATATATTTGTGTGTCGTTTCACATGCAGAGAGATGTGGTTTATTTATTTACTCAGCTGGCTGTCGCTAGTCATCCAGATATCCTTCGTCACTCTAGCAATAGGTAAGTGAGTGCATGCTGGGAAATCCCTAGCTAATATTCGCTTGCTAATGCTAGCGGAGCAGGAGAAGTTGCACCATTTAACATCAAAGAGGGCTCCGTTTCACAAAGCAGCGACTGTGTCAGCACTGAGCATTGAGTTGATAATAAAATGCAAAGAGAAAAAGTAATTCTGCCTAAAGGATAAATAAGTTACACGTGTTAGTTCACCAAAGTGCTGCTAGCATGTTTAGCTTGCTAGCTTCTGCAGGATGTTTGCTAATAGTTTGCATTTCTCTCTCTCTCTCTCTCTCTCTCTCTCTCTCTCTCTTCTTCAACCTTTTTAATCGATATTAACTAATCAATCAATTGCAGCATTAGTGTGGTCATAATGTCTGGTATGCAGTAAAGATTAGTAGCATCCAGCAACAGTCTTAAGGTTATTATGTAAGCTAAAATGAACCAATATTGATTAAAATCTATCCTGTTCGTTTACATTAGATAATCGAGTAGGTTAGTTGACACCCTGGCTATCTAACATGTGCCTGTCACAAGCTGTACCAACAATATGTTGCTCCAAAACTTGTTATTTCATAGGAAACATGGCCTGAAGAGTCTGTCCACGTTGCCAGTAGTTAGTTACCTGGCCACGTAAACACCTGCAGCAGCTGTCAGATGCAGGTGTGGCTGCTGACTGTCAGTCTCTGTTAGTGTCTGTCACACTCACCTGTCAGGTCTCTGTGTCTGTGTGCATGTGTTTTTTTGGGGAACAAGGATTTCCAGTTTGCTTGCTGAACTGAATCCAGCTTAAAACATTTATTAAATTAAATGATGGTGCCACTTTTTAATGAAACATTTACAACATTTATTACTGTTTATTTGTTTTGCACAATTTAAGACTATACAACATAACAAAACAAGAAAATGAATAATATACAGTGCAGGAAGAGGCAAAAAACCCACTGGGCTTATCTGAAGCCTCCACCTAGAGACAAGATTAATATAAAGAAATAATATGACTACATAATAATGATAACAAACAATTAGGCAAGATATATATATTAACAATAATAACAATACAGTAAATATATCAAAAAAGACAAATGTGTGTGGGTGTTGCATGGAAGTGTATGGTTAGTGTTTGTGAGGAGGATATTGATTTAAATATCTATAAAGACTTCTGGCCAATCGTAACCAAACAACATTGTGAGTGGGGAAAAAATAAAAAACATAAAAACAGATACATGGACAACATGGGGGAAAAGCAATTACAAGACATCAATTAAATGACCCTTTAAGCGACTTTTGAAACATTTCACAGATGAACAGTTTATCGATAGATGTGAAAGGCTACTCCATAATTTGGTTCCCCTAAATCTTATCAAAAACTGACCTCTACTAGTGAGGAATTTAGGAGGATGAAGATCTAGAGATTGACGGGTTGAGTAAGAATGGACATGAGAATATGTTTTAAAATAGGTCTTGAACTGCTCAGGAATATATCTTATAAATAAAAACACATATTTGAGAAATATTGATATCATAAATAGTAAGAATCTGGAGTTTTTTATTGGTTACTTAATATTTATTCTGTATTTGTCTATCTTCCTATTTTTGTATATTATAAATAATATTTTTGCATATAAGAAAAGATAACAAATAGTCAATATGATTAAGTTAAATATGTAAGTAATGAATTGGTATTGTGATTAAGTTATATTATAAGTAATGAATTGGTATTCTGGATTGATAACAAATTTATATTTTGATAAGGATAATTATATCAGTAATTAATTTATATTTCTGTATGACACAGATTAAAGGTAATAATTATAGTTAGAATAATTATAAATAATAATTATAGTTAGACAAATTTAGGAAAATTTAATTAGAGTATATATATGGCTCAATAAGGAAGCTGGTTAATAATTAATAATTGATTTATGGAGAAGGGGTGGGATTAAATAAGTTTATACTTCTCACTCCTTTTCGAATATGTAAATCAAGGCATCAAGTGTTTGACAATTTATTTTTCTTATGCTTTTCATTGTATGTAAATACTACTGGTTTCTGATAGTCCACTTGTTGGTATGATCATTCTTTTTCTTTCTTTTTTCTTTCTTTTTTTTGTATTCTACATGTTCAAAATAAATTTTGAAATTAAATTTACTAATGCTATATAGGTCAGTTATAATCCATTAATATGAACAACTTTTGGTTTGTCAGGCTGTGAAAATCTTTTTGGCTGGTGTCTTCTCTGCTTGAGCATGGCATTTTCTTTGGTCTTTTTAGCATCTCATAAGTTCATAGCAAAAAGCATCTGTTTATTAGCAACTTATTGACATTAATAGGGCACACATGGCTTCTCAGAAAGTGAGCATTTAAGTAATGGATTACCAGCATTCATTACTACATTATTACTGAATAGAAAGAGTCATCAAAAGCCAAAAGGATTTCTCACAACCTGTCAACAAACAAATGTCTTATAACTGATCTGTGAAGCATTTGGAAAATATTTAGCCGTTGGATACATTTATAATCCTCCGTAATATGTGCTTTATTAGACAGCGGTACGGACTTGATTTATTACCAGTGACTACCTTACTTAGTAGCTTTTCTTCCGGCTGTTTGTTGCCGCTCATAAGCTGCTTTATAACACTGCAACAGTTTGACACTGTAATCAAAACTAGGTGAAAGAGCATGCGTAACTGGTGAGTGCGTATATCATCACGCACTATCTTATTAGTAGGAATTTGCATCACATGCTTCATCAGATTCTTAGTTTGTTTACTTTTTCTTATCCGATATTGCCTCATTTGAATCACAATTGTGTTTACTGTATACTGTATTTCATTCAGGCAGTGTTCTTATCAGTCTTTTTCTCTGGTAAATCCAGCAAGCAACGATGATTTGTTGATCATATTTTATTTATTGTGGTGAGTTGTCCAATGATGAGGGAGGAACAAAGTTTACGGCGAGTGTCTGTCTGCTAGCAGACAAATAAGGAGATCAAAAGAGCAAGGCAGTTTGCTGTCGCTATTCTTCTCTATCTTTTTCTTTTGGAAAGTGCAGATTGCCTTTGCGTGATGAAGCTCTCGGATTCTCCCATGAGCCTCTGCTCTGTGAGCGGTCACCTCTGGCATACATGTTTTGACATACAGTCTTTTTGGCTGTGTTTGGCCTTCATTCCACATGGGCTCAGTAACTGTGGGTCATGTCTGCATTTTTATTAACTCACTCGACTGAACTGATATTATTTGGCCTGTCTTTCTTGCTTGGCCTTAGCTGTTTATTTATTTATGTTTTATAGCTGTTAATATATTGACTGTATGTACCTTTTGGGTCCTGACTGAAATGTGTCTTTAGCACCAAGAGTAGAAAACCGTCCAGTACTGAAAGTTGACTTTGACGCTCTGGTCCGATTCATACTCTCCTTTACTTATTCTTTGATCCGTTTAGCTTTGATACAGATTTTTATCCAAAGTTTTTTGAATAAAAATCTGTAACATTTGAGAGAGGAGAAAAAGATTGTAGAAAAGCGTGTTAATATTCCTCAAATTAAAGTATTGAACGATAATTTTCTTTTTTTTAATTCTTTTTTTGTGGCATTCTTGCATTTATTTGACAGTTTTAGAGACAGAGACTGGAAATGAGTGGAGAGACAGGGGTATGACACGCAACACAGGTCCCAAGGCTGGAATCGAACCCGGGACGTTGCAGTGATGTGGACAACAAAAATGACACTTAAAGAAAATTAGCGTGCACTCCGTGATAATTTTCTTAAAGTGTCATTTTTGTAGTGGTACCTAGGGCTGCAACTAACTATTATTTTCATTGTCAATTAATCGTTGATTATTTTCTTGATTAATCGATAAGTTGTTTGGTCTATAAAATGTCAGAAAATGGGGGAAAATGTTGTTCAGTGTTTCCCAAAGCGCCCAAGATGACGTCCTCAATCTTTTGTTTTGTCCACAACTCAAATTTATTCAGTTTACTGTCAGAGAGGAGTAAAGAAACCAGAAAATATTCAAATTTAAGAAGCTGGAATCAGAGAATTTTTCTCTTTTTTTGGAAACCTAAATATGAGTTGATTTCCAGCAAAAGTGGCGGATTAAGTTAATAAATTAATCTGTAAAAGTGTTGTTTTGCAGCATCGAGGACAAAGTATTCTGTCTCTGTTTTTGTTGTTTTACCTGTTTGGTTGCTCATCACCTTATCTTTGTCTTCTTCACCCAGCTGCTGGCCTGTACTACTTGGCAGAACTAATAGAAGAATACACAGTAGCCACCAGTCGAATAATAAAGTACATGATAATGGTGAGTAAGTGGATGTAGAGTGATGTTGTTTTTAAGAATATACTGTATTCAAATATGTAGGTAACAACGCCCGTGTTCTGTTTCACTGTCTGTGTGAATGTGTCCAGTTCTCGACAGGCGTGCTGGCAGGTCTCTATCTCTTTGAAGGCTTCCCAGTGTTGATGGTGGGAGTCGGCCTCTTCACCAACCTGGTGTACTTCGGCCTCCTGCAGACTTTCCCCTACATACTGCTAAGCTCCCCAAACTTCATCCTCTCTTGTGGTACGTATGACGCACATTATCTCTTAGTGACATGTACATGGATGTCTTTTTTTTTTTTCCTGTTTCTATTTTAACATTGTTTATTTTTCCTTCTCCAGTGTTGGTAGTGGTGAACCATTATATGGCCTTCCAGTACTTTGCACAAGAGTATTATCCATTCTCAGAGGTAAGTTCGTCTCAGATTAATGATACCATGTACTGTCTTTTAGGAATTCTAATTTCCCCCTGTACTTGTTTTATATAATCTTTCGTTTGGCATCAAGGTGCTGGCGTACTTCACCATCTGCCTGTGGGTGATCCCCTTCGCCTTCTTTGTGTCACTGTCAGCGGGGGAAAATGTGCTTCCTTCCACCATGCAACAAGGAGGTGAGCTTTTTGTGTCTCTTCAGCTGTACGTTGTTTTTGATTGGAGCATTGGGAGTTCTTCAAGGAATCTAGGAAATCTTAGATCCCTTACACTTATGAAAATCATCTTCAAAGCCTATTTTATAATGTCAAAAGAACATTGTAATCAAGGGAAAACCATGTCCTTAAGAGGCTGTAGCGGGCTCGGTCTTAGAGCTAGAGTGAAAATACGGGTATCATATGTAACTAGAAAACCTAATGAATCCACTGGTAACAACTGCTGTTAGGCTAAATTTTGGTAAGGAGAAACTGTCATGGCCATTTTCACAGAGGTCCCTTGACCTCTGACCTCAAGATATGTGAATGAAAATGGGTTCTATTGGTAACCACGAGTCTCCCCTTTACAGACATGCCAACTTTATGATAATCACATGCAGTTTGGGGCAATGCATGCAGTACAAATGTGTTGTTTTTGCCTTTTCTCCAAATGGTGTATTTGAATATTTCTACATACATTTTCTTGCAGAAATATACAAATGTCACAAGTTTTTGATATCAAATCACAGCATGCCTTTTTCTATGGTGTTCCTCAAGTTCTTGGTGTCTTAATGTGGTATTTTGGAGGGATTATTGATAAAAAAAAATGGTTAAATTTAGCACCAAATCTGTGTAACAAATGGTATTAACCCAAACATTGCTGCCATAACTTATGAGACATAATAGAGCATGGGGATGACCATCATATACTTCTATCATAATGTTCTATGCCCTTATACACTTTCACAATTTATTTTTTATTCATGTTTATTGTAGATTCATGACACTTTGACACACAGTGCTGAGCTGCATCTCAAATTAATCTCCAGGTTCCCAGCTTTCAGATGATGTACACCACTATGTGACATCTACTGCTGACCTGCTGACCTGCCATCTCCCCCTAAAGACCACCTGAACCCCCCTAAAAAAAGACAAAAACGGGTTCTGTAGTGGGTCTCTTATGGTTGACAGAACGGGTCAAGTTTAGTCCATGCATTAATACTAGCGCCTGTGCTAATATTAGCCCGGCTAGCTCAGTCGGTAGAGCATGAGACTCTTAATCTCAGGGTTTATTTTGTTGTGAGACTTAGACATATACTGTATATCGTTCACATTACTACCAACCTTTCCTTATTTGGATATATTTCCAGCTGTCAGCACAGTATAAAAACAACAGTATACTAACTGCCCTTTTCTTTTCTTTCTTTTTAGATGATGTGGTGTCTAATTACTTCACCAAGGGCAAGAGAGGGAAGAGGTCCGGTATCCTCCTCGTGTTCTCTTTCCTCAAGGAGGCAGTGCTGCCCAGCCGACAGAAAATGTACTGAGGAGCTCGGACTCGGGGTGAAACCTCGGGGGTCAGGGTGTGTGTGAGTGAGTGTATGTGTTGGAGATTAAGGGGAAGCAGGAAAGACTTTGGAAATTTGTTTCTGGATGGGACTAAAAACGAAACAGTGTCCAAAGTGGAAGAGGAGCACACTAAGATGACGGACCAATGAACGGAGCAGAGCTTCCTGCTGGACGAGTTTACACAGGCCACGTTCGTCTCTTTGTTTTTCTGTCTGTTTGTACTGACTGCCAACGACATCTACTAGAGACCTCTTTGTGGGGGTCTTGTCCGTAGCGCAACGCTTTCTTATCGTCATGTTGGACTCCTCCATTTTTTAAGCTTTGGTATTCAAATGTGTATGAAATTAACAACTGACAAATACATGTACGTTTTGACTTTGGCAGATAAATCATCATCAGTTTTCTTCTTGAGATGCTGTCATTTGTGTGTTGTAGGTCTCACACTTGATCTGATTCAATACACACAAAGTAGCATTGAAGACAGGTTAGGAGACAAAATAAAACTAGTGAAAACTTTGTCTCCTCAGATGAAGAAGGTTGGAGATAAGTGAAACAACTTAAAGGTACTTTCTGGCTAAATCCTGATGTCCAAGCTTGGATTTTGGTGTGAAGATTTCCTGCAAAGTTGCAGGAAAAATGTCACAGAAGTGCTTATTACGATTACTGTAAATGAGAAAGCGGAGTCAGAAGTTAAATTGAAACACTCTTAAATTAAAGTGAGCTACTATGGGTATCTCCCAGTCTGGATCATTTACATGTGGACACAAAAACGATGCACTACGTTGACTTCTTTTCTTGCATCTACAGAGTCATTAATCACCAGCGTTGTAGTCTGCAACCTGCCTGTCTTTTTTGGACTGTTTTTAAAAATTCACAGTACTAACAAACCGATTTTTGTACGCTGATCACGTCAGACGACTAATGAAAACTTGTGAAGATCGAACCTGTGCAATGACTCTCGTGTGTCGGGGACAAAAGCCGCTCAAAGCGGTTTGATGAAAGTGCTATTAAAGAGGGCGAAATTCTTTTTACCAATTACGGAGTGCGATTCATTGTAGGCTGGTATGCACACAAATGTATAATAAAAGATTTTGTTGAAATAACTCGCAGATTAAATGGTTCTTTTCGAAGGAAATAAAGGCAAAAACAGATCCTCGTCATTTCCAATTAAATCAGGTTAATTCACCCATTCAGTGTTAAATTTTATTTTGCAGTACGATGGATTTTCCTGTCGTCACACCCTGAACTCCTCTCAAAAATATGTGTGTGTGCCAGACAGCCTAGCTGGATGGCATCATGTTATCCAAGTCCCATGTGGCTCGGTAACAGTGGGCGCACCAGGTTGAGGCTGGTGTGCACTTTGACCCCCGCTGAGGTGTGAAGTAAAGGGAAAAAGACAAAAAACGCGACACACACACACACCCTTAGCTGACAGGCCACAGCTCGCAGTTAACACACACATGCTGTTGACAAGCCCTCACCTGGATCCCCAGTCTGTTCCCCGGGGGGGGAGCAGTGAAAGTGCAGGGATACATCGGAGACAGGTGACCCAGTTCACTGAGGTTTTCTCACCTTTCACTCACCCCTCCGCTCACCCCGCTTTTTGGAGGCGCGGCGTCTTTTTAATTTTGTCATTTTGAGCTGAAGTCGGTGGGTGGCAGGGTATTTTGTTCGAAAAGGTCTGCTGTTATACTGCCAGATGTCTCTACAATACATGTTTTCCTAAAATATACTCTAATTACAATATTAATTTCCACGTTATTTGATATAAAAAAAACTATGAAGATGTGTTAAATCTAAAAAATGTTCTTTCAACCGCCCACCAATTTTGATGCAAAAAATATATGAATTATTTCAATACCAGATGAGTTTTAATACATTTTTTTGATCAGTAGTGTCCGGGCTCCAGCACCTCAGCCAGGTGCATGGCCACCTCCGTCCAGGGGGAGGTGCTCCGCCCCTGGGGGTGCCCTCTGTGGTGGACCTCATCGATGTCCTGTGGCTCAAACCAGGCAATCCTGGAAGGGAACTCTCTGGGGAACAACACCCTCTCCAGGACATCCAGAGACACGTCAGGGGCGGGTTGACGTGTGCTGTCCCACTTGGTGGTGTACCAAGGAGGCCCGCCGCTGCTGTCCCTCCACACCGTGACGCTGTCCCGGAGGTCCGGCTCTCTGAGGATGTCCTCAGGCTGGAGGCCCGAGATGATGGTCCAGGGTCTGGAGGACGAGGCTGGAGGTTGCTCAGCGGAGGTGCTCTCATCCTCCAGAGGACCTTCTGGCTGCTGCCTCAACTGATCTGATGGGACGCACTCTGTGTGGTACTTGCTCAACGTGACTTTGGGGGAGAAATCCTTTAGGAGAGGAAAACCTTGCGTGATTAGTTTCTTAGATATGTTAGAAATATGCCACAAATTTCATTTATAGCAACCAAAAATACTGACGGACCTTGAACTCGTTAGTTGGTACATATCAAGATTAAGATTCTTACACTACTGGAAAAATGTAACCTGAACATTGATCACATTGTTCAAGAATACATTTTATATTGAATTAAGTAACATTTCATTCAGCTATGTGTTTTCTTTAAAGGAACAGTATTTCGGGGGATCTATTAGCAGAAATGGAATATAATATTCATAACTATGTTTTCATTAGTGTATGATCACCTGAAACTAAGAATCGTGTTTTTGTTAGCTTAGAATGAGTCCTTCATATCTATATAGGGAGCGGGTCTTCTTCACGGAGTCCGCCATGTTGCTCCTCCATGTATCTACAGTAGCCCAGAACGGACAAACCAAACACTGGCTTTAGCTCTGGCTTTTTTTCCGACATGCTTGTGAAACTGTGGTAACGTGAGCCGCAGAGTGCTAAACCGTGGTACTGCCAGCCGCCGTCTGACTTCCTAAATTTCCAAACTTCCAAATTTTAGATGATTGGATTTCCGCAACATACAAACTAACCTTTTTATCGGGATCATTCAGTTTGACCAGATCCACAAGATCACTGTATAAAGTCTGAACTAGCTTCCTCTCCTGCATTTCTTTCTTCTTATCCATCTGCCAAATGCAGCTTTTCAGATGCCTGCACAAAAACACAAGAAGTCTGTCAATTTTCAACCGAACTTTTCATTTTGGTGTAAATTGTTCTTTTAGCTCGTTACCTTGCCACCTTCCTGTGGCACCAGACGCGAGCTAAATCCAGAGGAGTGAAACCCGTGCTGTCCTGGGCCGACACATCTGCTCCGGCCTGCGTGAGGATCTCTGCACAGTCCAGGAGGCCCTCAGAGGCGGCCAGGTGCAGCGGGGTCGTCCCTGAATCTGTGGTACTGGTAATAACAGAACAAAATATTTAAAAAACTCTGTCTTCTCAGCTTTCATCATCATTGTTGCTGTTATCATCATCCCCACCATTACTGTTGCCATCATAATCATCATCATTATCCCTTGCAACAGCAGCTATAAACTTTCACCATCGTCTCATTGTAATCATAAGTTTACTTTTGCACTCTGCAGTGTTTTTTTTTATTCAGCGTCTTTTAAAACGCTTTACTTTGGTGATTGAATAAGCATGTAACAGCCAGCTGAGTGCCACTGGATCCAGCTGACAGAATTTATAAATGAACCCATGATAGAAAATACAGCATCCTAAAGGGAATTCCAATTATTCACAAAATAGGGCTCCCTACGCGTTGACGTCGGCCCCGTTCTCCAGCAGGTATACGAGGCAGGAGGAGGTGTTGGGGGCGCTCCGGGAAGACAGGACCATGTGAACGGGACGGCGACCCTGGAGGTCGCTGCTGTTGATCAACCAGTCCTCCATGGACTCCACCAGGAGCTCCTGAACAGTAGCCAGGAGCTCCTGAACAGTAGCCAGCTGGCCGCGGAGGCAGGCCTTGTGGAGCACTGGCAGACCCTGGAGGATGAAACACAAGTTAAGCATGCAGTTACGTACGCTTTCTCAATGGCATGGCTTACACGGATAATGAAATGGAGTGTTATTTCTTACACCTGTGTGTTCCCTTCTATGACAAGCAACGGAAGGTGCACATGTGGAAATTAATTACATTTAGTAATGTGATGTTCAAGTACTGGCAATTTTATATGATTATTTCCATCTTGTGAACGAGCGTGCTTTTAAAGAAAAACATTGTTTAGGAAATATTGATAGGCCAACCATTTCAAGGTTTACTCTTGATCATTTAATTACATTTTTATTTTTTTACTTACACCCACAACAGTAAAATACCTTTCAGGCCTACAGAATGACACATCAATACTCTTCTTCTCAGTGGGTACTTCTGAGACTTTTATACTCAACTTTTGAGTGGTGGGTTTTTACCTCCCCTTACCAAAAAGGAGTTTATTCAAGTGAGCCATTAGTATACTTCTTTTAAACTTAAAACAAGAGAGTATGCTTTCAGTTTACTTTTTATGTAGAGATATACTATACAAAATTATACTTAAGTATACTTGGCTTATACTGACAAGTATACAGAAAAGTCAAAGTATACTTGACTTATGCTTACTTTTTGATAGAGTAGCCTATTAGAGTGTGTGAGAGTTTGTAATCATATGTTTTGATATTAATTTACTTCATATCATCAAGAATTTTCTACATTTTTGCATTCTCCGTTCACCGTGAAGGCATGCGAGAAAAAGTAATTTTATTTATTTTTTTAATCTCATCACAAAACATCAAGTCAAATAGCAAAAGGAGCCTTATGTAATGCATAAATCATTGGCTTAGTACTAAAAGTTAAAGAAAACTTACAAGTATACTTGCAGTAAAAACTATTAAACTAGTAGTTTACAGAGAGTATACTTTAAAGTGTACTTTCATCAACTAAAAAGTGGGCTACAAGTATATAACTAGTAAACTAACAGTATACCTATACAGTAAGATCCCTTGTTTATATAGTTCACTTCATAGTATAGTTGCAGTACAAAATACAACTTAGATGTAAACTAGTTGTGTACTCAAAGTTTACCACTCTTACACTTAAAGGACACTTAAAAATATACTTTTATAAACTAAAAAGTGGGCCAATTTAGTCCCAAGAAGTATTGAAGTAGTACACTTACAAATATACTACTAGTGCATTGATTTTAGTAGTTATTAAGGACAACACACACCCCCACAACAGCCTGTTCTCCCTCCTGCCCTCCGGTAGAAGATACAGGACCCCCAGGACTCTCACCAGCAGACTGAGGAACAGTTTTTTCCCCCAGGCCATAAGACTTTTAAATAGATAATTCATACGACACCTTCTCACACAAAAATATATCTTATACTGTATATGTTCTTAATGTATATGTTCTTAATATGCCTTGTACAAAGTATTTCTTATATATGTACATTCATACTTCCTGATATGTATATGTTCCTAATATGCCTTTGTACGAAGTATTTCCTTTTATAATTGTAATATAACTTATTATTTTAATGGAGCTTCCCAGCAAAAAGCATTTCACACGATTGTACCTGTATAACCGGTGTGACAATAAACATCTTGAATCTTGAATCTTGAATTATTACATAAAGTATACTTGGGAAATATATTTTACTTAAGTTTTCTTCATAAAATAAACTTGAAGAATACTACTTTTTCGTAAGGGTTTATTTGTGTATATGTATGTGGTTACTAGGCTAGTATTTGTGGTGGTTATGGTTGGAGTGGGCTACTTTATTCTATCACTACACTCCCTTCTGCACTACTCTACTACTACATCTACAATATGTCCCCATACTGTAATGTTAATAAGCCTACCTGTCTGTTCACACTGACATCCAGCTCCTCTGGACTCCCAACAGCAACAGCTGGAGACATGGACCCGTCTGGAGGAGATCCGTGGGTCCGTTTCCTGCAAAATGAAACCATACAGACAGACAGACTCTACTAATGTAAATGCTATTAACACCATAAGGCACAATAAGGGAGATTTAAGCCAACTTGAACCACATTGGACAATGAAAGTGGTGATTTTCGGTGAATACAAAAAATCTAACGTTCACATAACAAACTAAAGCGCTCAAAACAGCTAACTTGACTAATATATACAAGTTTAGATTGAGGTTATAACTATTTTTAACGTTATTTACCGGTTTTTACATCTCCCACGTCTCCGTTTTCCGGGTTTGTTGACGGGTTCCATGGTTGCCGTGGAAACGTGGTAACCAGGAAACGAACCCTGATTTACGACTACACAGCAACAAGAGTAGATTAAAAATGTGAAATACTATGCAGGGTATATTACTAATAACCCAAATGTTATTATTTAATCTGAGTCATAGGACGGAGTATTAGGGCCACATTGAGGGAAAAAAAATCTGAGATTTTATTACGAGAATAAAGTCATAACTTTACGAGAAAAAAAGTCGTAATATTACGAGAATAAAGTCATACATTTAGGAGAAAAAAAAGTATATATTCTCGTAATATTACGACTTTTTTTCTCGTAAAATTACGACTTTATTCTCGTAATATTTCGACTTTTTTTCTTGTAATGTTACAACTTTATTCTTGTAAGATTACGACTTTTTGTCTCGTAAAATTACGACTTTATTTTCGTAATATTACGACTTTTTTCTCGTAAAGTTATGACTTTATTCTCGAAATCTCAGATTTTTTTTCCCTCAATGTAGCCCTAATACTCGTCGTAGAGTCACACACTAAATTGGCCTAAATACATATTTTATGGTTTCTTCTTTTATGGTATAAAATAATAAAGCACGGAGGTGACGGTAGCGCTACCTGCTGGCATCACAAAAAAGAAAAAATGTGGTTTTAGTAAGTTTTAGTGGTACTGAGTAATTAAAAAATTAACATAGCCTAATCTGGATTAAAACATGACATAAAACAATCATCGGTTTCTGCTGTTATTTATTATTATCCTACAATTTAATCAGTGCAAACACCAACTAGTGCCCAGAGAGGGAAAACAACAATGCGCATGCGCAAAACTGATTATCTGTTGACGTCATTTGGTTGTTCGTAAAGAAGTAGTTAACTGCGGTAAACATGAACGATGTAGATTATTTTCGACGGCACACGCTTGAAAGTCTGCCTTTTGAAGAAAAACTTGGGTTTAAACTCCTCGGTGCCCACAAGACGCAGGTTATAAACCAAACCACAGGTAAAAATAATGATATTTATGGGCTTTGCTACCCAAATTGACAGCAAACTGAGCAAAACAGGTATGTGTTCAGCTGAATTGTCACCTGTGTTAATCTGTGTGGGGAAATGTGAAAAGGTGTGTTATGCAAAATTGTGTAATTTTCAGGTTTTGCATGTGTCCAAAGTAGTTCAAGTAGTCATTTAAAGCCACTGAAAATGCCTATAACACTCCTCATCACAAGTCAAATAGCAAAAGGAGCCTTATGTAATGCATAAATCATTGGCTAAGTACTAAAAGTTAAAGAAAACTTACAAGTATACTTGCAGTAAAAACTATTAAACTAGTAGTTTACTGAGAGTATACTTTAAAGTGTACTTTCATCAACTAAAAAGTGGGCTACAAGTATATAACTAGTAAACTAACCTGTACAGTTAGTTCCCTTGTAGTATAATTCACCTCATAGTATAGTTGCAGTACAAAATACAACTTAGATGTAAACTAGTTGTGTACTCAAAGATTACTACTCGTACACTAAAAGGACACTTAAAAATATCCTTTTATAAACTAAAAACAGGTATGTGCTCAGCTGAATTGTCACCTGTGTTAATCTGTGTGGGGAAATGTGAAAAGGTATTATGTAAAATTGTGTAATTTTCAGGTTTTGCATGTGTCCAAAGTAGTTGTTGCCTCAATTTCCACCTTAAAAGCCACTGAAAATGCCTATAACACTCCCATAAGGACATCCCCCAACATATTTACTGTATTATTTGCATGGTATCATATACAGTTAACAAAGGTATAACGTCAAACCATATTGTAAGGGCGGAAATGTTTGTTTGTGTATCTGATAAGAAAAGCCTATAAGTATGTCATTCTTATTTTTCTTGGTTCTGTACTGTTGAGTCATGATGGAGCACCTCCACTACTGTTTATTTGGTGTCCACCTTGTCTTTTTTCCCCCTCTTTTCTATGTATTTTTTAAATATGTAACTGAAAACTGAAACAGTAAGTTGAACTTGTGTTAAAAAGAAGTGAATTTCCTTCTTTTTTTTTTTTTTTTTACCTCACTTTTGCAGCACAGATGCTCAAATCAGAAAAAAAAAATCTCAAAAACTGCATGGACAGCCACTTGATATGATAATTTTTTATTCAGTAGCCACACTTACAGTATGTTTCATATATACAGTATTCATCAATAGGCAATTCTGTACAGCATATTCAATAACACCTGTTGGGCCTGAGTCAATGTAATAGCTTGTGACAGATACGGGCAGATGAGTGGCTGCAGGCACGACAGAAATGGATACTTCCACCCTTCCATGTAGAGTCCACAGCTCTCTCCTCATACATCCCTGGTGGGTTTGTATTGACAGTGCATTAACATTGTCAGCTCGCACTTGGCCTGAGTAAAGCAGATCAATCCTGCCACTGCTGCAGAGGCCTCAGAGTGCCCGGACCTGCCGCCACGCGTGAGGCCAGTATGAATTGTCACGGTTATGTTCTCCATGTCTCTGTGGGGCGGACGGGTCGATGGGCTCATCGGGCTGCAGGCCACTCTGATCACTGCTATTGACCACTTGACCCTGACTGACCTGAGTGCAGGCTCATGTGTAGTGTGGTGGAAAATGTGTGTCATAGCAGAGATATTATAGTATGGGTTTACAGTATTTACTTTTAGCAAGTCAGAATTTAGGGGATTCAGAATCACCAAACTCACTTAAATCTACTTCATTATGGGTGTAAAGTTGTTTTTCTCATATATTTGCTCAATTTTCTGTGAGATGCTAAATCTTAGAGAATGGAAAGTCTAGCCACACAGCGTTGTTAAAATTAAATGTACCCTCTCTATCTATGCAGCATCAAACTTTCTTAACCTAAATTTAAATTCTGAAATCAAATTATTCTCTCAACTGTTTGGGCGCGGTCACACATGCGCGATATTCGCCTGGAAGTTCACCAAAGTTGAACTGCATTTCAAATGCAAATGCAATGATGCAAATGTGTGCTTCGCCACATGAAGCAAATGTTTTTTTCACCCCTTCGCTCGCATAGAATGGAATTGAATGGGAGGCGAATGTTAAATTTGCGCATGTGTGACCTTGCCTTAAATCTGCTATTTGAATGCCCCTATTTCTTCCCTTATTCTAATACCTTTAACTGAAAATACCTATTATTAACTTATCTTTATTTAACCAGAATAAAGCAAAAACATAGTAAAGGAACAAAGATAAGAGGGAACAAATGAGAAACAACAAGAATGACTCACATATATACTGTATAGGATACGGAAACATCTACAGTTACAATACAACAACCAGCATCACCATTCTCATCACCTTCATCATCGTCTCAATGACAATTACTGACTGAGCATCTTTTTCATTATTTTTAGTTCGTCAAACACTTTGACATCAATGTCCGCTTACTAAATTTTTCACATTTCACTCTTTGCTGTCAAAACTGCAGCCGTGTATTCTCATTCAGTTCTTCCCTTTGTGACTTCCTCCTTTTATTCTCCGTCACTCAGAGCTGTCAAGGTCCAGTGGAGGGTCAAGGACGGGCCATGAACCCCCGGCTTTCTGCTCCGAGCTTCAACCCCCCAGAGCCTTCGCCTTTATCACAACACGGCCACACTGCTACTTCGATGACAAATGCATGCGTGTGCGCAGAAGGAGTGAGTACAAGTAAACTGTGTGTGTGTGTGTGTGTATGTGCACATGAATGTGTATACAGTCCATGTGAGTGCATACGGGTTAATAGTAAGAGCGCGGCCCCGCTGCGGCCTCAGCGGCTTCCTTTGACCTCGGTCACATGTCATGGAGGTTGTACGGAGCCTTCAGTTGTAGAGCTCTTTCATGTTTGACTTTCAGCGCAAGTCCCCGGACGACGACCCTCGACATGACCTCTTTATTCTGACAGTTGAGTGTGTGTGTTTCATTGTCCATGTGCTGTCAAATTCAGTCTGTATGTGAGTGTATGCTCCTTAAAATTTTAAAAGCTTTCTATTATTATTTCTTTTTCATGCTCAGGGGGAAATGACACTGACACTGTAAAACTGCAATTAATAGCTCAGGCTTTTATTTGCTTCAATCACTAAACTCAACCGGCGTCTATATGGGACAGGCCTTTAATTCATTTTTTCACAAAACTCTTGCTCAGCAAAGATGGGAACTACTATCAAACTGATTATTTAAACCAGTATGAATATTACTTGTATGGAAATCAGGCTATTGAATAATATATCAGTTATGACTCATTTGATGCTGTCTGCCTCGCGTGCACTGAATTTGCCGCATGACGGGAGTTGCACAATGTCACTTTCATTATCTGAAAATGAAATGTAACGTTAGGTGAAGCTGAACGAGGAATAATTCAACAACAACCGTAATGATGGCAGAGAACTCGGTCACAAAGCGAGTGACACCGTGTCCTAACAGGAATCGTTGCGTTATGTCATGTAAACAAACCACGTATCACAATCAGACTGGAGAACACTTAAAAGATGGGTGAGTAGTACTTGCTATCTTCCAAAGTTTGTACTTTTCAAACAGAAAACACACGTTTTATATTGTGATATTTACTAGAAATGACTTACAATGTAGCCAACAGCAAGTAGGAAACTTTCAGACGATCTCCTGGTGATGTCCCTCTATCCAACGGTCACCTTGTTTAGGTTTTTGTAGTGAAATGAGGAGGTATCGTATAGATAACTCCTCATTTCAACTTCATGAATCAGCCGTTCCTCGTCCGTTGCAGCGCTTTCAAAGTGAACGACAGGAATAAATAGAAACAGGGCGTCCCACAAAAGTTCAGCTCAAAACGGTTACGCGGCCAGTTAGAACATGGTGTCATGGACCTAATGCGCAAAAATAGGTATTTGAATAGATCGAACCTATGTGTTTTTTAGAGAAAATATTAAAACGTAATATTTATCCAATTTTGACAGCTGCCCCGTTCAGTCCTGATCTCGGCAGCTCATTAATTAGTCTTAGTATAATTTTCTTATTAATCGGGTTTAGGATCTAGTAAGCACATTATGCAAACATGTTACACTTCATTTAAATATATTTAATACGTACATAAAAAAGCTTTCTGCGACATGACGTCTGTAGCACAGTTTACAAGAAATGTAGATGAGAGCAAAGTGCTTATGAGACTGTTTTGACTCTAAGTTCAAAGACGTACCTTTTATAAATGTATCTCCTACTCTGAGATACTCACTGCATTCAAAAAATACAATGAATCTTGTGTGTGTGTGTGCGTGCTGCGAGTGTGCATGCATGCATTAGCTACAGCACATCCAGTTGGTGCAGAGCAGATTAGCAACGGGCCGATCAGAGCTGTCTAAACCTGCTCAGGGCGAGGATGAAAGTGAGATCATGTGCCAGCAGCTTGGCGACGGGCTCTCCCATTGGTACGTTACATCATCCAATCGCATCCCATCTGCTTTTATTTAACAGGACTCTGAGCACATGGGATGGAAATACATGCAGTCTTGTGCGCTCTATAAACTTTTCTTTTGTTATGTATAAAATCCCTCCATTTTGGGTTATTCATTTTATTCTTTGAAGATTTGTTTTGGCATTTTATCCTTTATCGATAGTAGTTTGTGCTGATGGACTGGAATCATTGGGAGATGGTGATGGGGATGACAACAAAGTACAAAAACGTTCTCAGTTTGAGTTTCTTTCAGGATTTAGCTGCAATCTAGCGGCTTTTTGCTGTTCTGTGTATTTGGAAAAATGCTGTGACCTCTTGGTCTGATGAAGCGCTATCGAAATATACTGACTTTACTGTAAAATTAAGATAGTTTGTCATATTTCCTGAAAATAAGACTTTCCCAAATACCATTTATTGGGCTTTGAAACTTCGGTTAGAAATATTCGAAGGTCTTCGAAGCAGCAGGCTGACATGTTCTTCTGTCCGTCTCCATCTCCCCCGTTAGTAATAATTTTGAATAATGTTGTGAGATTATTTCTTATTTCATAGGCTATTTTGGGATTTATACTTTATTATTACATACTTCTATATAAAAACAAAAATATATATAAAAAAAGAAGCATTCGTATACTGATTTGGAGGTAGATTACCATGGCAACGGTCGAAGCTTCGAAGCATTCGGGTCGGCTCTACCTGAAAAGAAATAGCTTGGAAATTCAGCTGCCTTTTTACAAACAGAAAACTGGTGTGTCATACGTTTTTATGGAAAGAGTATTAGAATGGAAAAGTTGTTATCATCGAGTGAGAGTTTCAAGAAGAGACAAAAGTGACAGAGGGCATAAACAGTGAGCAAGAAAAGTGATTGAGAAGAGAAAAGAGTTAAGAAGTGAGGCTGTTGAAAAGAGAGAGAGAGAGAGAGAGGAGAAGATACCAGAGCGAACACACAACCTTGATATGCCTCCATATTTGATGAGCCACCTTACAGAGACCTTGTGCCCCTGGGGCTTCTGAACTCTGCTTGTGTAAGTGCGCTGATGCCCTCACTTTCCTCCTCCTCTTTCCTCTTATCCTCCCTCTTTTGCTTCCCCATCCTTTCACATTTTACTCCATCCCTTAGCTCCTCCTCTTATCTCTTTTCCTTTTTTCCTTCTCCTCTCTCTCTCTCTCTCTCTGTGCCTCATGCTCAGCCAGGCGGCAGCGCGCTAATGCACCATGGCACATTCTGCAGCTCCGAGTCACAATGCGACCAGGCTTTGCGCAGTGACCGCACGGCGACCTCCCTCAGTATCGCTGCACACAGGCTGCGCTGTGCTGTACCAGGGCGTGTTTAGGGCGAGGATTGAGGTGATGGATGGGCGGGGGGGTTAGAAGATGAAGGAGAAGAAGAAGAAGAAGAAGAAGCAGGGTTCTGCCACTGACGGGTATGATCAGATCAGATGACAGTGAGATAAATGAATTGCGAGTTGAGATCCCCGTCTAAAAGACGTTTTTTGTGCCACGTGTGAATTAAAGTGTCAAACTAGAGGAGGTGCAGTTGTAGCACGTGGAGCACGCAACATGACGAATGCTTCCATGATCAGATTAATCCGTAAGTCACATACGTGGCAGAAAGCACATCTTTTTTGCACCTGTCGATGACCCAACAGCTGAGCCACTGCTGCCACCGGACATCTAGATTCTCTCAGCGCTGATTGAAGGTGTTACTCCTTCAATCATCGTTGAGAGAGGAAAGGAAATCCTTTTTGTTTTTTTACTTCTCCTCTCCATTCCCGAGCTCTTTCATCCCTGAGGTCCCGACAGACATACCGCCATCACACCTTCCCATGATCCCAAGCTTTTTTTTCCCACATCCTTCAATCCTCACAGTTCAGCAGAAACGCCCAGAGGGAAGGAGAGAAAGACGAAAGGTCTGAGATAGTGAGAAAATGAGAGAGGGAGGCCTTAAAGGTCAGCGAGGGGAAAGGAAAGAAAAGGAAAAGATACGTTATGTGTGTATATTGTTTGACTACGCATGGGAGGAGATAGTAAAGCTCAAACTATCTTAAGGCAGACCAGTCCTGTTTTATTTAGTTTTAGGTTGTAATTACTCTCAAGAAGGCAGCACGACTCTCCTCAAACCTGAGGGGGATTTAGTCCATCTGTTGGTTGTCACATCTTCCTGCTATCGGCTGTACTTTTAACATCAAGCTCCCCTTTACTGTAATTCGTCCTCTAATCTTTAACAGATGTTTTGGATTAAATGTGGTGGAGCTGCTCTTATTACAAGTGAAAGTGCTAGTTACTTGCTTAGCAGCACCTGGAAAAAGGAACTAGTTTAACTTGACAAACTATATAACTACCTCCAGATCTAAAGAATTAATCCTATAAATTAGCATGACCTCTTAAGAGAACTTGAGATCAGACTCACACTAGCTTCCAGTGTTAATTTCGAAACCTATGAGGAATAGTAGTAACGGTATACTGATACTAGAAAGGTATCACAATCACGCTGTTAAAAAAGTACGTTACCCCATTTTATTAGTATCGATACTTTAAGAATGACAGTGTTTTAATACGAGCTGTGAGTTGCGTTGATGTGCGACGATTTATTTATACCATTACATTTTAATTATTACATTTTTACATAGTTAATTAAAAAAACATTTTTAAAGTTCCATTAATTTTCCTGATTTTTTAGTTTTTTTGCTGTGGTATCGTTTCAGTATCGGTATTGAGATATTTTGGCAGGGTATCGTATCAAAGTCATAATTTTGGTATCACTAATGAGGGACCTATTTTTCACAACGAAAACGAGACTAAAGCTACGTAAAATGAGGATTAGTTTAGTGAACAAGTGAGCGAATCCAGTATCTGAATGATAATTTGCTCTGCACTACTTTCTAGATATAAATAGCAAATACAGGTAGGTTGGGCTTGAATATGCACACCGCACCACCTCCTTGACAAGACAGTGTAGTCTATGTGGCGCAATTGGTTAGCGCGTTCGGCTGTTAACCGAAAGGTTGGTGGTTCAAGCCCACCCAGGGACGCAGCTTTTGTGCTTATGTAACATCATGTAAATGAGTGAACTGGTTTCTGTGATCAGGGGTAAAGGTTAAAGAAACCAGGAGCAAGAGTAAACGATTGACTGTGACAGAATGAATGAGAAACATCATCAGTAGCATTATGTCCACGTTTTCAAGAGTCAAATTCAAAACTTAAACTTAAAAAAGTACATGTCAGTCTCCACTTTCTCCATACAACAAGTAAATAAACTGATGAATATATAAATTTAGAAAGCAGCGTTGTTGGCTATATAGCTGTTAATTCATGAAATTCAGGACAGTAAAAAGACTAAGAACTTAAAACATTTAAGAAGAGAAAACTACACATAAATGAACACTGCTAGCTTCAGAGATGCATCCATAAGCAATCTGATTTATAGAGAACTGAAAAATTGAAGAAATTTCAAGCACAGCTGTTCTGTAAAATAGCTGCAGCAGCACTATAGACCATCAGCTGTACGATGGCACTTCAGAAATGCACAGTTCAGCTGAATACATAAATACTATCAGCCAGATTAGGACTTGAGTCACATGACTTGGACGCAATTCAGACTCGAGTCAATCGAAAAAGACTTGCCACTCGACTTGGACTTGAACATCAGTGACTAATGACTTCACTTTAACAAATAAATAAAAACTGTAAAAAGCATTTAATTAATGAATTAATTCTTCTTCTTCTTCTTCTTCTTCTTTAAAAATGTATATTATTACTTTGTTGTTGGCATTACATTTGGTGAAGAGCGCATTATGACTTATTTAGGACTCAAAACTCAAAGTTTAGGACTTGGGACTTGAGTACAAAGACTTGAGACTTACTTTTGACTTGCAAAACAGTGCCTTGATCCAACCTCTTCTATAAAATAAAATATAATAAAATATAAAATAAAAGTGATTTTCGCTATTTGGTACCACATTCTAGTAAGAAGTTTTGGACAAGTTACTTCACAGATCACAGGTTTCTCAATTTCTATGAAGCCAACAGCAAACGTTATAAGTCATCATGTTAACAACAAAGTGTTTTTTACATCAATCCATCAAGTCTTAAATTGGAAATTTTAATAATTTGTTAATAAACGGATCTTGGACCAGATGCTCTAAAGCAATTTTCCAGAAGGTCAGAGGTCAAGTGGTCCATTCGAGTGATGAACAAAAGAACTAAAAAGACAAAGCTGGAAGAGGATACACAGATGTCAAACTGCCAGATTTATAACTGAACTATAAAGCATTAGTACAGGATTTACTGACAATAATAAAGTCATTAGTTATAACTTATAAACCCTTAATTAGAAAGTGGTACCCAGGTTATAAAATAAAACAGCAAACCCAGACTCGGATAACCAAAAACCTTGTTGTAAGATGATAAGAACACTTTCCATATTTGCAACCAGGGTAATAACATCAAAAGGAGGCTGAAAGTCATCAGACACTATGTTTTTTTTGTTGTATTTTCTGGGCATTTTTGCCTTTATTCGTAAGTGTATAGCTGTATATATAGATTCAGTACTGCGGCATTCATAAGAAAAGGACGTCTTTTCCTTCTTCCCCCACATGAACCTCACGTACTTTGCCGTGACCTCAGCGTTTACTGGTTCAGCTGCTGTGTGAACTCGCACTCTGCTTGTGTGTAAAGCTGCGAAGATCAACCGCTCGGCTTTGCAACACCATCAACAAGGTCAAATTTACATGTATCCGATCCTTTTCCGTCAGGAGATAGCACTCGAACAGCGGCAGCGATCACCTCTTTGCACTATTAACCTGCACATGAACGTAAAGCTTTAAGAAACGAACTGAAACGCAACCACCGTGACACACGCTATAGCAAGTTCACTCTGCATGTGCGAGCAGTTTGTCATATATGCGTTGCATATGTGTGTGATTGCTTCCCTTAACACGATTGTGTGTTGCCGCTGACACCGTGACCCTTTCTAATATGGCGACCTCCCCTCTTCTATCCAGGTCACGGAGCATTGGCTCATCTGGTTCATCAGCGGGGCAACGCTCCACAAAACCCATTGTTCTCGTGACACGCATCCTGATTATATCCATAAAATGTGGTGTTGGTAGAGATAACATGACGTAAAAATGCAAATGCCATCGGGACAGCGATACCACAACAGCTTCGGGACAGTCGGCCACTTTATAATGTGTACACACTCTTGCCTAGACAAACATGATACGACAGGAAGTGAAAGACACACGGGCCCGCGTACAGTGTAAAGCTTATTTTTGCCTGGGGTTTTTCATCTATTCAATTTAAGTGCTCGTATTTTGCTCCTTTTATGAAGCCAGGGAGCTGGAATTAGGCCAAAATAAACACAATAAGCAAAAGGAGGGGAGTGGTGGGGGGGAGGATAAAAAAAACTAACAATGCTCTGACCGTTACTTTGCTCTCCGGAGACGAACAGCAGCCACACTCGCCTAATTACCACCTTAAATAATTCAGCAGCATGGCAGCTACATGCAGAAACATTGAGATCCATTTGGACCGACACGACTAAAAGGATGTAGCCTCATAGCCTGTGTACGCCATGTTGATCGCTGTATTATTGATGCTGGATATGATGCTGTGAGTGTTTTATCAAGCTCAACTGAAACTGAAATAGACCTAAACTTAACCCCGAAGACTTAATATGTCACAATTCACATGTAAATCAGAACACATTATTGAATAACAGTGATAATTAATTCATATCTATTGATTGCAATAGGCTTCAGAGCTCTGAAAAGTGCTATTTTGAACACATACATATACTTTATTATAATATCCCTTTGTTAATTCCACTTGAAATATCGGCTCATTTAAATGTCATCGATAAAATTGGGGTAAAATGAGTAGAAAACACCTGAAAAAAAGGACTTTATTCTAATATTGTAATATTTCCGGGGAGAAACATCGTTTTTTTTTCCAGCGTGACAGCGAGCACTTTCTGACATTATCAAGTTGATTATGAAAAGGGTTCATAAGTTCAAGAGGTTGGAGAAGAGTTCCCCTTTCAGCAGATGTAAAAATCACCAGTGTTGACGTTAAAATGCTGTTTTCGGGCTGCAAAACAACAAGGACACAAAGTTCAAACAAAGTTCTCCCGTTTTAAAAAGAAAACTGAACGAAGTACCCAAAAATGTAAAGCATGAAAAAATTCAAATCAGCAAACCAGTGTCCCTGTACTGGGAATAAATAGAGAGCCGTCAGTGCTCAGTTTGACTCAATTTGCTGCAGCTGAAAGGTTTATTTGTGATTGCTGATGTTTTCTGGTGATTAAAAATATTTTCACTCTTTTTTTATTTGGAAGTGGCAACACCAAAAACCTTTTGATGGAGCACTAAAAATATTTCTGCAATCAAACTCCATTGTAGTTGTTTGTCAATGTGATGCCACAATGTCTGTTTTGCCAAATATACACCTGAATAGGACTTTTAGTTTTAAATACAGATATTTTGTACATTTCTGATGCAAGACCCAATTAGATGCAATATGTTTATAGCCTTTTCCCACCAAATATTTTTTTTCTTTAAACACAGGAAATCCTGCTAAAATAGGCGATAAACTCTTTTCCCATTGCGAGTATGCTGTGTCGTTGTACTGGCCTTTCTATTATTTTATCCTGCTGGTACTTTCGACATCACAGACATGCCGGCTGGCACCGGAAGCAGGGTTAGTAAACAGTGAAAAGGTTACGGCGGTTACTTCTTTTTTTTTTATCTGTTACTTATTCAGCCTCTTTCAAACTCTCAAACCAGAGTTGGTGATTGTTGGAACAGTGGAAAGACTAACAAAGACGGTTTTGATGAGTTTTACTTTGTTTCTGTTGAGTTAGAATGAAGTGTGTTTTACAAAGATCAGAGAGGTAAAATGACTGTTTCTGTCAATGGAGTCTGGTGGCTTTGAGGAGAGCATATTAATTGGTTAATAAAGTATAATAATTGTCCAAATCTCTGTTGATTTTATTTATTATATATTCACTTCAATGCGCGCCACATAGTATCACGCAGCAAAAATTAGCGTGTCCACCCGGGTGTCATGTTTCTATCACTGCCGATGACTACCTGTGACTATTGCGGAGTCATTTGTCCCGGGAATGAATGCCGATTGTAACCTTTCCCACAGTTGTTAGAGGTTGTTAAGGCCCTGACACACCAAGCCGACGGTCGGCTCTCGGACAGTTTGGGGCCGTCGGTGAGCGTCCGTCGGCTGAGTTTTTTCGCAGTGTCCCGTAAAATCTGCTCTAGTCTGCCTGTGTTGGATGTTTTTCGGCCGATTCAGGATGTTGAAATGGTGGCGGAGCCCGTCGGTGAGAAAAATCACTCCGATTGGCTGTTCAGCTTAAACGAATCAGTGTACAAGAAGAGAAACGGACGTGAGGAAAGCAAGTCAACGAGTAAAGTCAAGTGGAAAATCACAGGAGGCTCTTATCATTTTTCATCTTCATCTCATCTGATCATTCCAACACACGGATATTTTCACAGCGACATGGCCACCAGGAATGAAGCTAAGTGATGAGTGAGAGTGGTGTGAAAATAGTCGACATACGCCTCTTTGTTTCATGTACGTATCATAACAAGGGCTTGTATATCGCAGTCCTCAGTCTTCCGGTTTCACTTTTTGAATGACGAATACAGACTACCGCCACCTGCTGGTGTGGAGAGTTATTTCATCTCACGCAGGCGCAGAACGTACATACTAACTGGCCGTCAGCTGTAGTCTTTGCGGTGTGTTCGAGTGCAGCTAGTCGGCCAAAACAAAGGCGACGTGAGGCGACGCAACTGGTGGCCTTCGTTGCCTCTAGTTCTTTGACGTCGGCTTGGTGTGTCCCCAGTTGTCCAGTGGGAAAAAGGCTTTAAAGCTGCATTAACTGCAGGGGAAACAAGCTATACTTCCAACACTGACATATTTTCACCTTATAAAGTAGATATGGCAATTGTGTTGTTTATTTACACATCCAGCAGACACAGAGCAACATTATCATTTATTTAGAGTCGTGTTTCTGGCAACCTGATGAATCAAGTCCAATATTCACTCTCCTTTTAGCTCTGTTTTGGTCTCCACCAACTCCTGAGGGAAATATCCTGCTCTATAGCAGCTGAATACTTCACTATGTTCACCAGCTAGCTTCGCTAACATTGTCTGCTGTTTGGTGCTCGGCAGGTAGTGTAGTGTTCTTTTTTTGTTGTTTCTGTAAACAGCTGCCTGCTGCTGCTAGAAACAAGGCGTTTGAGAGCGGTGACAGCGACTCAGATG
>CAKAKR010057589.1:0-10100 GCA_916700685.1 Adelosebastes latens
ATTGTTATGCATTGAATATAATATGAAATATCCATAAAATATGTCACTTAGTCAGGGGTTGTCAGTTTACTCAATGATAGAAAAAGGGCACCTTAAAGAAAAAGGTTAGGAACGAGGACGATGAAGATGAAACACCAGATTATGTTGAAAATGTAGTAGTGCATTCAAATTCAAGCATATTATTAACCATGAAAACATAACGGTTGAACGAACCCTGTAAATAAAATGAGTGAAAGTGATTTCTTGGTTCTCTCACAGTTTAAATGAAGTTTCAGATTATTCATATTAAAGTGGATCATGAGGGTTTCTATAAAGGAACTTGGACTTCTCTGGTACATGTTTTTTTTTTTTTTTAAATTCACAGTTTCTGTAATAATATACTTGCTGTTTGGTCAATACTGGGCTATATGACAGCCAACACACTGGTGTCACGTTAATGCATCTAGCACTCTGTGGGTTGTTACAAGGACAGTTTAGTTGTTTCAGTGTTTTTCATGCCTCCATTTTGTGCTCCACAGACAGACAGACAGTGAGTCAGACTGCAGTGTAGCTGACGGTGAATCATGAGTGCATCTATTTGAACTAAGAGGAAACAGTCTCAGGTGGAAGGTGTGTGTGAAGAGAAGAGTATAGCAGCAGCAGAGAAGTGTACAGCGGTGTGGCGTAGTCGAGTACAGACACCTTTTAAAGAGACGAAGAAAGGAACAAGGCTGCACAATTAAATGTCTAAATTATCACCATAATGTTAATTTGACAAAAGTGTTTGAACACCTCATTTACAACCTCAGTTGTTCATATTAAGGACGTTTGTTTAAAAACTGCAGAATCCAAGTTTATCATCGAGGGTTATATGGAAGCTAGAAATAAAGAAACGGATAAAAAATAAGAAATTTTAACAATAAAACTTCTCCTTCTCCTCAGCCAGAGCCTCCCACTGAATTAAGAGAGAGTATTAATTACCTAACCTTTAGACATAAACACAAGACATGGCTTAAAGTAAACTAACCGTTTTAACGCCACTAGTTTCTGTAACGCATTTTAGGTTGTAGCCGGCTCAGTTTTAAAGCTAGAGAGAATAATGATACTTGTATCATATGAAACTAGAAAACCTAAAGAATCCATGTTATACTAGCTTGTCGGGAAGGAGGTTAAATAACGCTCCAAACTTACGCTAAATTTTGGCGAGGAAAAACTGTCATGGCCATTTTCAAAGGGGTCCCTTGATCTCTGACCTGAAGATATGTGAATGTAAATGGGTTCTATGGGTACCCACGAGTCTCCCCTTTACAGACATGCCCACTTCATGATAATCACATGCAGTTTGGGGGCAAGTCATAGTCAAGTCAGCACACTGACTCACTGACAGCTGTTGTTGCCTGTTGGGCTGCAGTTTGCCATGTTATGATTTGAGCATATCTTTTATGCTAAATGCAGTACCTGTGAGGGTTTCTGGACAATATTTGTCGAGTATTAAATACTTGACAAATCTCACTTTAAAGTACATTTAGAACAGATAAAAAATGTGCGATTAATTTGCGATTAATTGTGATGGACTATGGACAATCATTCGATTAAATATTTTAATCGATTGACAACATTTTATTGTATTGTGTTGTACTGTACTGTGTAGAGCTTGATGAAGCATTGTATTGATATTATTAGGCCACTTATTTGTGATAACCTGATGAAAACTAGCTCTCTAGCTAACTCTGGCACATTTTCATTGAGGTGGTAACTGAAATGTTGATTAATGTGCACGGTCCCTGGTAAATAAATAAAATAAATAAATAAAAAATTAATAAAAAAATGATGAGATAAACACAAGTTTTGGACTAACTATGGCTGCAGCTATCTATCAACTAATCACTTAATCATTTGTCTATTAAAGTGTAATTTCCAAGAGCCCAAAGTAATGTCTTCAAGAGTCTGTGTTGTTTGACTGACCAACAGTACAAAACTCCCAAAAATATGTAATTAAAAATGATACAAAACAGAAAAGCAGCAAATCCTCACATTGAAGACGCTGGAACAATATTTGTTGTTATTGCTTAATTAATAGAAATTAATCAATTATCAAAACAGATGCTGAATAATTTTCTGTTGAATGACTAATAGATTTAAGTATTATTAGACTGTGAAAAAATGCAAAAAGATGGCTGTTATAAGTATGACTTACTACATAATATAGACATTAATCCAATTATATAAATACATACTTGTAATTTTGACACTATGAGAGTTTCTATCATTTTTAATATTAAATCTCTTTTTTTCAGAGCAGGAATGGGATCTAAGATCATGTATCATTTTGCTCTGACTCAAAATCCTTTGTGATTGCAGCTGATGTGAAGGACTCGACAAACTATAATAATGTCTAATACAGAAATCAGGATGATTTTTTCAGACGTAATCGTCCAGCCAAGCGCAAAACTTTCCTCCTCGACCGGCGCCACACTCGGGAGTGAAACAGGAGTGAGACAGAGTTTTCAAACCACATGAAGAAAGGAAAGAGAAACACAGTGCTGACGTGCTGGAAAGAAGGACAGGTCGCCTGAATGCTGATGAATCACATGAGTGGCTTGACTTACCTGAATCCACCTACAACTTGGTCTGTAAAGTGAGAGTTAGATGGAGTTAGGATGGATGGTATGAATGAGGAGCTGTAGATTTAGAGGAAAATACCACCTTTAAATAGCCTCAACTGTTTTATACATAAACTATGATCAAGTTCATTACATTAAGTCACACTGAGAAGAAGTTCTGTTCTGTCATTTACTCCTTTTAATGTATCCATCTGCATCGATATCTGCCTCATTCATGATGGATTTCTTATACTGATGATGGAGTAGCTTCAGGAAATATCTTGATGTAGCATCAATGTTTAGTCAGATATCTATGAAATACATCACTGAATAATAATAAACCGTCACCAACAGACTGTTTTAATAACAGAAACGAAATGTCCTACAAGGGGTTTTTCCTTTTAAAGATAATGATGGGAGTGAATCCCAAACCTATCCACATTTCCCTGTTTTTCATGCTCTTACACTGAGGGGAGAATTCACAAAAGGATTAAAAAATAAGACGTGAAGAAAATGTGTAACTCTCAAAGCACCCTCAAAAGGTGAAACGCACCTCCAACTGCGCTGCCAGGCAAACAGTGTCTCGGTGCTCCTGTACTATTTGCACTGAGGTAATACTGTGAGGAACACTTGCCACTCACTGGGCTGGTCGGGTTAATTATCTCTGAGGAGGGTCAGCTGTGGGAGCCTGATTGTCTCTGATGAGGATCAGGTTTGTGGATCCTATATCCACCCCTCGTTTCCAGTGTTCAGATGCTGGCTCATTGTGACAGCTTCATTCTGTTGCTTGTCCTGGCTGTGTAGAAGTGTGTGAAATGGCAGTAAATGACCACGCAAACCTATCTGCATGATTTGCTCACCGTTTTCTGTTTGCTCTCGGAGCTTAGTCTGTCAGAGTGGAGGTCAGTCTGTGTGGCCTGGCTTCTCAGTTTTTCACCTGGCGTTGCTGCCACTTTTTCTTTAGTCGACCTCGCTATGTTTCCCAGAGAGTTTATCCTCTAATCAGCTGCTTGGCAGTGGTGTTTTAGTTTACTATCTGAGTCCACTAATCTAAATATCTTAGTGAGGGTAGGGAGCCTTTCTTTTTTTAGGCTCATTTTTATTTGGTGTTTCCCCTCTCCTTTTCAAATGCTTTTTTTGTGGTTACCCTTCTGGGGCTAACTTAAAATATTCCCCTGGTCCACAATGGCTTCCCACTTCCTGTTACTCTGATAAATATATCCAGGCATTTGCTGCAAAATCATCCCCTTTTATGCAAATGAGCTTCATTGCAAAAACAGTCCAATTCACAAAGATCAGCGCTAATAGCCACAAGCAGTTACAGTGAAATTATTTTATTTATTTATTTATAAGGTGTGTCCGCGCAAACTAATTTATTTTGGGATGAAGTGGCAATTGTGTCATGAAAAATAACAGAATAAAGCTCCCCTACATGTCATTTTTGAAAATGCATGAAAAATAAAATGAATGAAAACTAAGGTTATTATATAAACAAATATTTTCTTCCCTCTCCCTCCTTTTCCAAATCCTGGGTTTACTTTTTTCCCTTTCCTCTCTCTTAATTGCCTTCGGGAGGTTTGGATGGAAGGGGCTCTCTGGCAAACCTCTGGCTCTGGCGAACTCTCTCCTCTCACAACACGACACATTGGCCTCAGGCACACTTATACTTTGCCACATTGCAATCAGATGCAAAACGTGATGGCCGTGTTTGCGCTGTAATATCATTAGTGAATCGGACTTTGAGACGGGGCAGATACCGGTGGCAAATGATGCGCAATTCATGATACTATTAGCAGCCGCAATCTTTTTGTGAGTTCGTCCCCTCAGTGTAAACCACTCTCTAAGTGTCAGCTAAAGTCTTTACTGCAAAAAAAAAAAAAATGTCATTTGATTTCACCTAGGTAGATATATTAAGTTACAGTTTTAAAGTTACCAAAAATAATGATCAGATATTTTCCTGTGATGAGGAACTCAGTTTTATGCATGTGTGATTTCAAATTTTTTATAAAATTGCCTCTTTAAATGACCAAAATGTCCTAAAAAGTCTGTCCAAGGGAGGGAAAACATGTACATCTGTCACTGCCGATATAAATCCTACACGCTGTACATACATATATAGTCCATGTATATCCATTCAGTATTTATTCTTTGCACTATTTGTATTGTTTACACTTAAAGAACACTTGACCTGTACGTAGAAGTTTTTATTCTATTTCTTATTTTATTGTTGGTTGTTGGTTTTTGGTGCTTTAAAGATATATTTCTTTCACTACTTGTGTACATAACAGTCCTGTCACCTTTATTGTCCAGCTTTGTTGTCCTTGTCCCTAGCTTTTTTCTCTATTTCCGTATAAGTACACTTAGAGAGACGTAGGCAAATTCCTTGTATGTATGTACTTAGCAATAAAACTGATTCTGAATCTAAATTAAAATAAAAAAAAGAATCAGGTTTGGTGCAGCAGTTTAGTTTGTGGGTTTACTGACCTCAAAGTCCTGGTCGGACAGGTAGATCTCCAGGCGGAGCGGGTCGACTCCCTCGGGGAGCGGCCGCCCCTGCAGCTGAGCCAGAGGGAAGGTGTTCTGACAGAGCCTGGCCAAAACGTCCTCCACCAGGATGATCTGGTTACACACCTCCGCCTCCTGCAGCCAGAACAGAGGACACAGCATGACGTACTTTAGAATCACAGCAGGCCGTTTGGACAATTCATTTATAATAATGTCTGTGGAGAAAGAGGCTGTGGTTGTGTATATACAGTGTAATGAAACCCTCCTGACTGCTGGAGGCTGATATCATGATTATATCATATAAATGAGAGCATATTATGGTCAAGAGTTGATGTTAGGTGTGTGTGTGTGTGTGTGTGTGTGTGTGTGTGTGTGTGTGTGTGAGTGTGTTGCTGACCCTCTCGGTGATCTCCGCCACGTCCTCTCTGTGCTCCCAGCTGGGAAACATGTTGGTGAAAGTGAGCGGCTCCAGACCGGCGTGGATCAGATATGACTTCTGAGGCTTCTTCTCGTTCTTCTCTGCAGGAGAAAATCGCCGCAATCATTTTGACCTCAAGTTATTAAACAATTACTGATATGATCTAAATATTCACACCTCGTTTGATTAAAATTAGAGATGCAGGATGTTTTCATCTTCGCTTACGTTTTAATAATAAGTTATAAAGCTTTTAATTACGCTGCTCCTTCTTCCTGGAATAATGTAGAGAAGGACCTGAAATTGTCAGAGCTGATTACTACTGTACGGGGGAATTTATATTCTAAAGGAATGAGAAAGTGGCTCTCTAGGTCGATGTGATTGTTCTTGAATTTCTCACTGAATCATATTGAGATTTGCCTGTTTTTAGCTGTTTTTGTGTTGCGTTCAATCTGGATGTCATGCTCGTTTCACTTGTGGTGTGTGACAGTTGTATTTGTCTGCTTGTGTTGTTAGTTTTTATTGTTGTAACAATGTCTGTGCTGCCCTTATGGCCAGGTCACTCTTGGAAAAGAGATTTTAATCTCAATGACTTTTTACCTGGTTAAATAAAGGAAATATTAATATGAATATTGACTATATCCAGGTAGAGATAAATGGCTGGGTATGAATACGAGAGGAGAGTATTTGTGATAAATTGTGAACGCTCTGGTAAAGTGACAGTGAATACAAAATCAGCCTTTCACCAAAACACTTGCCAAAAAAATTATTATTTTGTGCCAAAATCTGAATTATTTTTCCTGAAACTTTTAATGGCGTACCGGCATTTAAAAAAACAAAAGTGGCAACATGGAAAATTGGTGCATTTTTGGGTGTTCATCAGAGGCAAGGATTTATAATAGTATAATATTTTGATAATATATTAGTGCAGCTGTCACCAGTCATTCACTAAAGCATTTCTTTACTGACTGTCGTCCTTTCTTACCTTTGCAATACTGCAGCACCGTCTCCATCGCACACTTCCTGTCTGCATCCCAGCGGATGCGAGCCGAGCCGGTGCTCTCGCTGTCCTGAGGCCACCAGCCCTGCCACAGGTAAACCTCGTGGAAGTTATCCACCAGGAACAATGCTGTCAGGGAGAGAGATTATATCACTATATGATATCTGTCAGTAAACAGTAAGACATGTATACAGCCAGCCCGCACAAGCGGACTAATTTAAAGCAAATAACAAGCCTCACCAGGTTGTTGCGGTGCACTGTACAGGTCTTCCTGCAGGAAGGGCAGTGAGCTGACCAGGTCTGGAGCTCTGGACGGGTGGAAGAACTCATTCGCCACAAAGTCTCCAGATGTGCTGCTCAGCTGGAAAAGCCGTGGGGTGAAGTTGAATTTACCTGGATCTGAAAAAGAAAATCAGAAACCAACAAGATAAATAATTCCTCCAAGTTTCACAGGATAATGTAGCACCGAGGTTCAGAGCTGTGTATTGCTCCTCAAGACTTCATACTTTTTGTCTTGGTCTTGTTTATTTGTTGATCACATATTGTCTGATTTAAATAAATCAAGTTTGTTAACTTTATACAATATTGTTTTTAGGGCAAAGTGTTTGTCCATTAAAGTAATTAAGAGGAACTTTAATTTTGTGTTGATTTTGGCGGTCCCTGTGGACAAAAGCAGTACTGTTTCAGAGCACCAGAGTCCATTTAGAAAACCTCTCATTTTACTGCCGCAGGGTCTGACATTCTGCCCCGCTCAGTCCTGGTTCTGGTTTTCCCGTGCCTCCCTTCCCTGCAAGTGATTGACAGTCGGCTCTCATAGACAGCAGATGGACAGCAGACCTCAGATCAGTTCTTACTGCTTGTTTTCCTCCGGTCTGTGAAATCTTGCAGATTCCGTTAGGAGCACCGGAGGACACAGAGGCACATGATTTTTTTCAGGTTACCGGTTTCATGTACTACTGTCAAAATAACTTTTCATTAATCATATTTGACAATCTCACCTACTTCAGCTTTAAGTGCCAAAATATATGATCCCTCCGATTTCTGTCAAAAAGAATTGTAGTAGCTGTGTCTGAGGTGAGAGTAGATCTACAAGTGTATACCATTAAAGTGGAAACAGATAGCATTCCATCCATGTAGTATTATTAAGGATGCACTTATACCGGATTGGATATCGAGCCAATACTGACTTAGCTACTGAAATAGCTGGATCAGGTATCGGTTACAATGGGGCCGATCTATTCCATTCTATGTTTACATACTATATACATTTTATAATGGAATTTTCATTCCTGTTTTACATTTTGACCAATTTGTTGCTGCATTAAAAAGGTTTACACTTGAATTGAAACTCCTGTTAATTTTTAAGATTTTTGATGTCATTATTCTACAGCCATAACATCGAGCAATCACCATTTACTTCATAATGTAAGTAAAAGCAAAAAACGTGTCTATTGCCACTTTATGTAACCAAAGTACAAGGGCAGCCTGTACCTTGCAGCATACAGTCGTAGGCCTTCCTGTCTTTTCTCCCCAGTGCCTCCCAGAAGCCCGGAGGCTCCACTCCCTCATCACACTCATGGATGGTCACGTTACTGCTGCTGTGGAGACCCGCCTCCAGAGGACACCTGAGAGGGAAACACAATTCATGTTTCAAAGCAACCAAAAACCCCACAACACCTACCACTGACCTGTTGTAAGAATTTGAATCAGTGTTGATGTATTGAATAGCATCTTGAAAGTCATTCCTTATAAAAAACTCACTGTTCTTTGATCTTCAGCGCTGCCGTGTTCCCCACACTGCGAGTGTGGAGCTGCGTCTTGCAGCCGTGCCACAGGTAGATGATGGCCTTGTTGATGTTGAGCAGGATCATGGAGGCTCTGGAGCGCAGGCTGCTGCAGTGACACACCACCTCCAGCAGATGGCCCTCCACCGGCACCTCGCCCCGCACACAGTACAGACGCCACTCACCTGGGCACAGACCAACATGAATTTATCACTCAGTATTCCAAAAAACACACACAGTGGTTTCCAACGTGTTTTCTCAAGGGACCCCTTTTCTATCATTGAGTAAACTGACAGCCCCTGACTAAGTGACACATTTTATGGATATTTCATAATATATTCAATGCATAACAATAACAGTACAGAACAACTGATGAACTGTACAATTAACCCAAACACTGACAGTAACTGCAGGAAGCTTGTGTAAAATGAGTGATTTGGATGAATTTGGAACAGATTATTTCCTGTGAATATCACATCAGAGATGAGTTTTCCTGACATTTTTTGTAACTTTTAATATAATTCTTGTCTGTATTATCTATTTTTTGAATTTTCAACAATCATTCATACTTAATAGGCTTTTTTTTGACAAATTCAGCGTTTTCTTCTCTCTGATACTTGGCCATTGTTCTATTAGCTCTTTGGTTGTTTTAATTGCGTACTTTTCTAATGCAGGATGAGGTTGTCGAGCAGAAAGGGAAGACTATAATTAATATACTGTAACTGTTTATATGTTAAATAATAATCAAACTTAAAAAGTAACAATTTCATTTAGTTGTACGCACACGCACTTCTACACACAACAAACAGCAATATCCGTCTGAGAATAACAAATAATAATTAATGGTGAATATGAATAATGTTGTGGGATTATTCCTTATTTCATGGCCATTTTGGGATTTATACATTATTATTACATATAGTTTTATAATATATATATATATATATATGAATATAAATAGTTTTTTTTAAAACAAAGCATTTGAATACTGATTTGGAGGTCGATTACTTCAACGCATTCGGGTCAGCCCTAACATACATACTGTAAAACTAACAAAAAACAAATGTTTATTTAGTAAATTACATCATAATATCTCATAATAATAACAATGTACCTCCTTTACTTTCATAGCACAATTTTATTCAATTGATGATGATTTTCGTTTTGAAATTAAATACAAATATCAAGTCTTTTAACTGTCAAGAAAATGCAAAATAAGCACCCACTCAAGAGTTGAATTATTGCTAACATACCGCATAGTGCTTTGCATTTCAGAAATTGTCACTTGAAATATTTCGGCACAAAGATGGGAATCTTCAGCGGTTGATGTTTTATTGTAATAAACTTTTAGTTTTAAACTGCTGCCTGAATTTAAAGAACATGTGGGAAAAATAAAGTACTGTTGGCATTCAATAAAACCTATTGTCCTGGTAAAATAGTAAATAATCTGCATCACTAAGGCATTGAACAACCACTGTTCCTCGCAGACAAAAATGTCAGGAATGGCATTAGATAAATAACTAGAATAAAAAGCAGAAATGTTAAAATGTTTACTCTGAGTGTTCTCCTCCTCCTCCTCCCTCTTGCCAGCGTGGACGATCATCCCTCCGTTGAAGCACTGCAGAAAACATGGAGGCTCCTTTCCTTGCTGCACCTGAACCTGTAACACACAGACACAGGAAACCAGCTATGAAAATAATGCAAACAAAACACTACTTTAATAACTATATACAGTATACATATACTCGTAGATAAGCAGGAATCTGGAGAATGTATTGCAAGAAACCAAAATCAGGAAACATCTGAATATCATT
>CAKAKR010057589.1:10120-97683 GCA_916700685.1 Adelosebastes latens
TAAACTGACAACCTCTGACTAAGTGACACATTTTATGGATATTTCATATAATATTCAATGCATAACAATAACAGTACAGAACAACTGATGAACTGGTACAATTAGCCCAAACATTGACAATAACTGCTGGAAGCTTGTGTAAAACGAGTGATTTGGATGAATTTTGAGCAGATTATTTCTTGTGAATATCACATCAGAGATGAGTTTTCCTGTCATTTTTTGTAACTTTTTATATAATTCTTGTCTGTATTATGAATTTTTAAATTTTTTTTAACAATCATTCATACTTAATTGGCTATTTTTTTTTTTTTTTGACAAATTCAGCGTTTTCTTCTCTCTGACGCTTGGCCATTGTTCTATCAGCTCTTTGGTTGTTTTAATTGCGTACTTTTCTAATGCAGGATGAGGTTGTCGAGCAGAGAAGGAAGACTATAATGAATATACTGTAACTGTTTATATCTTAAATAATAATCAAACTTAAAAAATAACAATTTCATTTAGTTGTACGCAGACGCACCGCTACACACAACAAACAGCGATATCCGCCTGAGAATAACATACATACTGTAAAACTAACAAAAAACAAATGTTTATTTATTAAATTACAAAAGATACCTCATAATAATAACAATGTCCTTTACTTTCATAGCACAATTTTATACAATTGATGATGATTTTCGTTTTGAAATCATATACAAATCTCAAGTTCAGAAATTGTCACTTGAAATATTTCGGCACAACGATGGGAATCTTCAGCGGTTGACGTTTTATAGTAATAAACGTTTAGTTTTAAACTGCTGCCTGAATTTAAAGAACATGCAGGAAAAATAAAGTACTGTTGGCATTCAATAAAACCTATTGTCCTGGTAAAATGGTAAATAATCTGCATCACTAAGGCATTGAACAACCACTGTTCCTCGCAGACAAAAATGTCAGGAATGGCATTAGATAAATAACTAGAATAAAAAGCAGAAATGTTAAAATGTTTACTCTGAGTGTTCTCCTCCTCCTCCTCCCTCTTGCCAGCGTGGACGATCATCCCTCCGTTGAAGCACTGCAGAAAACATGGAGGCTCCTTTCCTTGCTGCACCTGAACCTGTAACACACAGACACAGGAAACCAGCTATGAAAATAATGCAAACAAAACACTACTTTAATGACTATATACAGTATACATATACTCGTAGATAAGCAGGAATCTGGAGAATGTATTGCAAGAAACCAAAATCAGGAAACATCTGAATATCATTCATTAAAGTATGATGTAACAAAATCAGTATTACCATAAAATAAGGCGGTTTTCCCCCTCACTCAGTGCTTAATATGAAGGTTATTTGGTGTGCAAGAGTTTCTGTTTTGATTATTTTGCTGGTGAGAAGCCTCGTCTCATGTACCTGCGCCCCTCGTTCCTCGTCCAGCTCCACCGTCATCAGCGCTGACGTTCCTTTCTCGCTGACGGTGGAGTGTCGACCCTGCCAGAAGAAGTAGCAGCACTTCTCCTTCCCCGGCCCGCTACTCCTCGCCTCGGGGTTCTGCCTACGACCAACTGGGACACATATACACGACACAAAAAAAATTAACAAACTATTCTTAATTGTCAATAATAATAGTAATGTTCTTATTGCACCTTGAAGCTTTTAAAAATGGTGCAGGTCATGTTCAAAATTTCCAGTATTTGTAGTTACTAGTTTACCAGGTTATACGCCATTCCACAGTTAATGTCAATACATTTAGATACAGTGCTTGAAGTGGGAAAAAATAAGTGCCAGTACTTCTTATTAGGGTGACCAGGTGTCCCACTTTACGAGGGACTGCACAGCATTTTTATCCCTTGTCACACCTTGTCCCAGATATTGAGACGAAGTCCCACATTTTCATTGCCTCTAGTTTTCAAAAGTCAAACCGCTGCAGGACCGCTTTAAATTTCTAGTCAAAACAATCTATTTTCAAAGTCTTTGGACATTTTGTTTTTGCAGTGAGTAATTGTCATCTTTGATTCTTTTTTTCCACTTTATTTGTACTTGATTTGCCTCTTTGTCTGTTTTTTGTATCCATCTTTGTGTAATTTATTTATTTAATTATTTAATTTAATTTAATTGATTTAAGTAATTTATTTTTCATAGCTTGCTGCTTTGTTTTACTCTTTGTTCAGTTTTTGTAAATTTGTTTTGAAAACTGTCACAAAAAAGTGGCAAAAAAATAGGATTAATTAGAACTCCAAAACTCGGTGCTCATTAATTAATTTTAACATGTTAAGTATGATGTTTTGATTTGACATTTTTTCCCCTCTGTTTTATAGAGGTTGTAATTTGCATCACAGATATTGGAAATCCACAGTGACCAACCTGAGGTATTGATCATGTACTTCCACTTGACCACGTAGGCGTCTCCCTCGTGAAACTGGCCGATGCTCTGGCGTGGCAGACGGCTGTAGTCGAACTCCAGGATGTGCCAGACGTCCACTGACGCCGTGCTGATCTCCTGCATCCTCATGTGGTCCTCGGTCTCCACCGGGCCGTGGCCGCGGCCGACATTTATCCCGTCCATGATGGTGGAAATGGACGACTGGAGGACGGGCAACATCAGGGTGGCGTCGTAAGGCCGGCATTCTCGCCCCGGGGCCTCCTGATGATGAAAGTTAATTTAAAGAAGTGATAATGAGAACTGGCAGCCTGATCTAACAGGTAGAACAAGCCACTCTTATTAATATTTTAGTTGTCAGAGGTAACACATGCGCTCAGCATCCACTCAAAAAGCATATGCTCTCTTATTCTTGTTTGGGTCCCAGTGTGTAACCAACTATTCCTGACAACGTTAACTGAGATTGAGTCTGAGCCAGTCATGGGCGGATTATGAGACAAGGGGGCCCCTGGGCACAGACATGCAAAAGGACCCTCCACCTCTCCTACACACAGATTGTTGATAAGCCTCTTTTTGTTGTTGTTTTGTGTCTCTTTGTGGTAAATAGATAGATAGATAGATAGATAGATACAGTAGATGGATAGATAGATAGATACATAGATAGATAGATAGATAGATGGATGGATGGATGGATGGATGGATGGATGGATGGATGGATGGATGGATGGATGGATGGATAGATGGATAGATAGATAGATAGATATATAGCTAGATGGATAGATGGATAGATGTAACTTTATTGATCCCGAGGGAAATTCAAGGAAGAAGTAACCATATCCATAGGATATAACTATACAAACACGAAGAGCACAAAATAGAAAAAAAGACGTAAACAACATCGGAGCAGCTGGAAAGGCTGCCGTTTGCTCTGGCGCCGGAAGTAGAAAGGATTTGTGGTCGTTTTGAGTCTCTTTGTGGTCGTTTTGGTCTCTTTGTGGTCCTTTTGAGTCTCTTTGTGGTAATTTTGAGTCTCTTTGTGGTAATTTTGAGTCTCTTTGTGGTCCTTTTGGTCTCTTTGTAGTTGTTTTGAATCTCTTTGTAGTCGTTTTGGTCTCTTTTTGGTCATCTTGGTCTCTTCATGGTCCTTTTGAGTCTCTTTGTGGTCCTTTTGGTCTTTTTGTGGTACTTGTGGTCTCTTTGTAGTCGTTTTGGTTTCTTTGTGGTAATTTTGGTCTCTTTGTAGTCGTTTTGGTCTCTTTGTGGTAATTTTGGTCTCTTTGTGGTAATTTTGGTCTCTTTAAGGTCATTTTGAGTCTCTTTGAGTGACATTTTGTAGGTGAAAGGCCACAGTCCAATAAATAAAAGATGGGGAGATAGATGAAACACAATAAGACTCTCTCATGTGTGTGACCTGTGTAAGTAACGCAATTATCCTCATGAAACAAGCGTTTGATTCGCACCTTCTGCTCAGGTACGAGCTCGCAAACTTCCTTTGGTGTCGGCGACTTTGCTTCAGTCCACTCCACGAACTTCTCCTTGAACAAGATCGTCTCGTTGTGCTCCGTCAGCCTGCCGAATACCGCCCAATCAGGACGGCCCTGGCCCTTCCTGTCAATGATTGCACACACAGACACAAAGAAAAGGAGAGAAGTTGTCAAGATTCAACTTTATGCTTTGCTAAATGCTAAAAAAAGAGCTTCAAATGAAGCTCATTAAATTCTTATGTGTGTGTGAATATGCATATGTAGTCATAAATATTTATGACAAGAACAGAAATACAAATGTGTTTCTGTGTGTGTGTACTTGTTATAGTCATGTGGGGACATAAATGCATCCCCTCAGTCACATTATGGAAACTCTAACTAAGCTTTTAAAATTTGGGTTTGGTTAATGTCAGAGTAAGCTTTCAGAAAATGAATGCAAGTCAATAAAATGTTATTGTAAGGGATAAAACAAGTGTGTGTGGGTGTTTGTGTGCGTGTGTGTGTGTGTTCCCCACCTGGGTATGAGTGTGTTGCAGCCTCCAGGGTCCAGCGGGTTGATGTCACAGCAGGTGTAGTCAAACGTCCCGTTCCAAAGGTGTTTGGCGAGCTGGAAGGCCACTTTCCTCTGGGCCAGAGTCACCTCTTTACCGTGCCACACGTACACCTCACTGCCAAAGTCAAACACCAACACCTGCAGCACAAAAAACACAAACAATGGGAGCGCATAGCTGAGTTGTTTGTCCTTGTTAACCAACAGCTGTGGACAATGCTCATTAATAAGTTGTTTCTAAAACAAGACCCATCTATATTACATGTATGTAGTATGTACATGTATGTAATACCATATTAGGCGTTACTACAATTGAAACAAAAAGTAAAATATAAAAACTAGGGCCGTCAAAGTTAACACGATAACACAAATTTGTTTTAACATCAATAATTTCTTTAACGCATTAATGCAACTTGTGATTTTTAGGTTGTTTTAAAGCTAGAGGGAAGATTCTGGTATTATATGAAACTAGAAAACCTAATGAACCCATTGGTACCAACCATGTCATACTAGCTGTTGTTGCCTGTTGAGCTTGAGTTTGCAAAGTTATGATTTGAGTATATTTTTTATGCTAAATGCAGTACCTGTGAGGGTTTCTGGACGATATCTGTCATTGTTTTGTGTTGTGTTGTTGATTTTCAATAATAAATATATACATACATTTGCATAAAGCAGCATATTTGCCCACTCCAATGTTGATAAGAATATTAAATGACAAATAAAACAAAAATAATTGACAAATCTCCCTTTAAGGTACATTTTGAACAGATTAATGTGTGATTAATTTGCAATTAATCGTGATTAACTATGGACAATCATGCGATTAACCACGATTAAATATTTTAATTGATTGACAGCCCTAATAAAAACACAAACTCTAAACATGAAAGGAAAAAAAACTGACAGCATATTACATAAAACCATAAACAACACAAATGACAATAAACTAAACTAATATGACAATAGAGTGAAAAGACTGTGAGTTTCTCCATCATTAATATGCAAAATAAGAATTGTATCTGCAGTGCGCTGCTTGGTGTTAGCCCCACTGTCCTGAACCCATTTCAGTTCCACAGCAGCAGCAGCAGCAACAGCAGCAGCAGCAGCGCACGGATGGATGTAGGAGGTGCTCGCCATGGCACCTGCTGTTGCTAAGCAACAAATTAAAACCAGCTTGAAGACACAGAGCTCCTCTTAAAAAACTCTGAAATATTATAAATAACGATATTCAGAGCTTGGATCCTTAAAGGAAAAGGTCACCATCAGAGACTCTTAAACGTAATTATATTATAGCATGATGTAAAGTTACATACTGTGGTGATGCTGCATTATTCTGGTGTCATGAGGCTAATGACAACTGAAAAACTGCTTCCACGGTCAGTCAAAGGGCAACTGAAAGCAGAACGGTGCCAGTTAAAGGTGGAGTCAGCTATACTAATCCAATACACTCTTCGTCATATTCAGCGAATATTTCATCACGGTCCACTAGCCACGGTTCCCACGCCTTCTTAAAGCCCCCCTCCCGACAGTTTTACTTCCTGTTTTTGGTTAACGTTATTTCTCAGAGAATGGTGGAGCGGTTAATAGTCAGACGTAATTAATTACCATGGCAACCAGATTTTGCAAATATGGAGGATGGCGTATGAATTGCAGCTTCTACTACAGTCATACGTCATATTCCCATTTTAACAACAACCTTCTTTTTTTTTTAACTTTGAGCAGAAATTATTCTGTAAATGGGAGACGAATAAAGTGGCTCGTACTGAGTCACACTACAGTATTCCAGCCAATCAGCATCAGGGGGTGTTTGTGCACAGGGCAGGGGAAAGGCCATAGATCTATAAAGGGAAAGGCAGTGGGAGCTGAGAAGGGACGGTAAATCTGGAGGGGGGGTATTTGTTCAGGTGTTATTCAAATATCAACAATCTTTCTCCAGAATCACTGACACCACCTTTAAAAGGCACCATTATCGCACTGGCAGCACATCCATGCCATTTGAATATAAAAATAAGAAAGCAAAATGATGTTGAGACGCTTTTTTTGGACCCACAGAAAATCACACTGACCTCCTTGGACTCCAGCAGGGAGCTGCGAGGGACCTTCCCCCACTCGTCATCATCAGGAACCAGTTTGTCATCCAGCAGTCTGAAGATACAGTTGGTTTCCACAATGGCGTTCTCAAACTGCTCATCTTCCTCTGGTGGACCTGCCGCTATAAGCACAAAACGACAGACATATATCAGAAAATGTTAACGGGGTATCTGTACACTCATTTAAAGATGATCAAAACAGCCGGCAAGCAATTTTGAGAGCGACAACCTACAGTAAACTTTCTCATCAAATCTGAATATCAGGGGCTCGTGTCTTACGTTGGTAAGCAGCCTGTCCTCCGAGGATCGTCCAGAACTGCTGTGCATCTGGACCCTGTGGGTTGACCCCTTCCTCGATGGTCTGCACCTGGTTTGCCCTGCAGCCCATGTCCTTCTTTGTCTGGATGAAGGTGGCCAAATCTACTGCCTAAACAAGCAAGAAACAAATACCTGTTTTTTAGTGACAGAGGTGATGACGTTGATGTAAACAACAAGGAAATGTGACTTTTCTTGATTAATCCAGGAACGGTGAACTGACCTCAACAACATCCTGCTTCACTTTTATACGCAAATTCTGAGTAAAGGTACAACTTTTAACAAGTCAGATACTGAGACAAACTGAGGCTAATGTGAAGAGACTTGGCTGAATCATGTTAAGGTTTTTGTGCATGAAATCATAATAAATTGAGTAAACAGCACTGAATGAGGAGGCGGAGAAGAACAACAACAATTGTTTATTACAAAGTGTCTAGACAGACATCCTTTGGGGAAATGGAAGAGCTGTAGCCTGCAAGCCTGTGTTTGATGAGGAGCACAGATGGGCATATGTGCCAGTGTGTATTAGTGTGTGTGTGTGTGTGTGTGTGTGTGTGTGTGTGTGTGTGTGTGTGTGTGTGCAGTGAGTGGAAATGAGAGGCAGAATCATCAATGAATCATCATCTTTGTTCAAGCACCAATATTACAACAGAAGCCTTGATTCTAGACGTCCAAACCAAAACTCTTGAGGCCCAGTCTGTGATGATTAATAATACAGATTCGGGCGCCTGGTTAGCTCAGTCGGTAGAGCGGGCGCCCATGTAACAGGCCTCAGTCCTGACCGCGGTGGCCCGGGTTCGAATCCGGCCTGTGGCCCTTTCCGCATCCACTCTCTCTATCCACTGTCAATAAAAAAATTGGTAAAAATGCCCCCAAAAAATAACTTTAAAAAAAAAAAAAAAATACAGATTCAACGCAGCGCTCACCTTCGCCTTCTCGATGACATTCGAGAACTCTCCTATCCAGACGACGCAGTGCTCTGGAGTGACCAACAGGAAACAGTCGCCGCTGTTCAGCGATGACGCTCTCGGCTCCACTAATCTGGTCTGAACGTGACGACGACCTGGGAAAAAAAAATCAAGTTATTAATCTGCTGAGTTGTAGCATGGATGTATAAAGAGAGCTGGATACAGCGTTGGAGGCGGGCTCCCGTTCATTCCTATGAAAGTTGCTCAGTGGCGCATGAAGCCAAAAAAGTTTGACTTCTGAGCATAAAATACCCAAATCATCCAGTGATCTTCCGCCTCCCAGCCCTCGCTCCAGCCTCGTCTGGGTCTCATTCACATGAACTGTTATTTGTCTATTAGTGCATTTTACAACTTTTAGGACCTAATGATTTAACTAAGGACTATTCAATTGTTCGTACTGGGAAGTTGATTTACCCATAAATATCCGCTGAGTTACAGACATCTCTTTCCCAATGTAAGTCTATGTGAAAAATAATTTTTGGGCCCAATGGTGTCACGTGACGGACACGGAAGTTGTAGTGTTGTAGTACCGCCGTTTGGCCACTACGAAAATTTGCATCAAAACTCTGCGCACTTCCTAGGGGCTTGAAATATAGAGACAGAGCGTAATGCCCACACCGGACGGTACAACAATTCATCTCTCTCCATTGACTTTGAATTTGATAGTGCCTCCTTGTCAATTCCGTCTGCTATCAAACTACAGAAAATGCCTAAAAGCTGCTGTATGGTGGGATACACTACCAACAGGGTAAAGAACTGAAAAGAAAAACTGAGCCTTTAAGAAGACAAAAGTGAGGCATCAGCAGGAAGAATGGGAACACTGTTGGATCCTGACATTCAGTATGCTGACGTGTGCAGCAAGCATTTTGTCCAAATGTTAGTTTTAGGCTAACTATACTTTTGTAAGTTAAGCATTTTGACAGTATGACACTCGTGTTATAGTGGAATGTGCATAAATCAGAAAGCTATGGAGTATTATGTTTGCAAGTGCCTTAGCTAACTACTGAGCTAACATTGGCTTGTTAGCTAACAGCTAAATTCATCTTCATCCGTCATCATTTTAGTCATCAACTGTAAAAAAAAGAAAAATCTGTTCACTAGTTTACTAATTGTGTATTAATCTTGTTTGTTTAATCAGTACAAAAACTGGAGTGTAAAATAACTATTTGTTGTTTAATAGGCATTTCCAAAAATATAAAACTATTCCTTTAAATGGCATGTTTAGTCTATTCTAACTTATCTTATCTAAAAGATAGTGAATTAGCATAATCATATCCAGATTGCCGGTGGGCATGTTGTTGGCATAAGTCCAGGTTTGAATTAAAGCTTAACATCAGTCTAAACGCTGAACGTAAAGGAAGCGGCAGGGAGGGAACTTCATATATATACAGCTCAGCACAGTCTGAAAGGGTTTTATACCTTTGACCTGCATCAGCATGAGGTTCTTGTACGGCACAGCGCTGTTGTTGGACATCTGCTCGGAGATGTTGACGCTGCGCAGACTCACGCTGCTGAAGTTTTCTTTACTGGCCAGACCTGCCAGAGCAGCGTCGGAGTACTCAGAGGATTTATTCACTGGAATAAGAGAGTACACATTTTATTTAAAAAAAATTTGATCTACAGGGGGGGCAGAAAAATAACACAACTTCTTCATTAAACTTTAAAGAAACTAAACCCCTACTGTAAACACTGCTACAGAAGTGGGTCATATGATGCTGCGTTCCAATTAGTACTGTTTACCCGATAAATAAAAAAAAAGAGGTGGAGATGTAGTTTTGTAGGCTGTAAACAACGATAATGTTTCCACTGGGATTTTTACACAACAAACAACATGACAGAGATGCTAGAACTGTATCAAGTCTTTCTGTCTCTTTCCCAAACACACACATGGATAAAACACGCCCCGCCATGCTTACGCTCGCTCTTCTCAGCCTTCATCCTCTTGCTCTCCAGCTGTGCTACATTTAATCTCTGCTCGGTGTACTCGTGTCTGATGTCCTGTCTGGCTGCCAGGATCTTCATAGGGTTTCTGGACGCCTGGACGTTCCTGGACGGACGCACCGACCGCTTATGCTGCACCATGGCCGAAGTCAACCTGGAAAGCGAGAAAAGTGTATGAGTGATGTGTATAAGTTCAATTCAGCCATCACCTAAAGGCTTTATTATTTTCTTACTTGGGACCCTGAGAACCAAAGATGGCGTCAAAATCCTCATTGATCTCGATCCTGGTGGGCATGCGTGGAAATTCAGCAACACGTCTGTAGAACTTGGAGAAGATTTCGTCATCCAGCTTCATCACTTCCTTCACGGCCTTCTCGGTAACTGTTATGGTGGTTTCCTGCAGACCTGCCACTGATCAGCGAAGGAAAACAAAGGAGCAAATACATTAGGGCCTAACACAATAATAAACACAACAAGGGTAGAATTTATCAAAATTAGCAGAAAAACATGCTCAGCAAAACCAAATAAATGGAAATTAAGATGTTTCTTTAGATTGCTTAATAGATATGAATAACGCTTAACAAGCTTAAAGTCAGTGAGGTAGTACATACCTTTGCTATTCAGACGTCCCAAGAAGCTCTCCAACTTGTCCAGTTTCTTATCTGACTCCATGTCTGGTCTGGCCTCAATTTCTATAAATTAAATAATGATATCTTACTTACTAATCTTACTAAGATTAAATTAACCAACTGAAAAATGTAAATTTGGTCTTTTTCATTGTGATTTTTAAATTATTAGGTATTTAAGCTATTTGTAAAATGTTTTTTTGTGTATTTTTATGAACTTGTTTTAATGATTTTTGTAAATATATGTATATATTAGTGTATACACACACACACATATATATATATATATGCAGTATATACTAATGTACTAGGGCTGTCAAAGTTAACGCTATAATAACGCGTTAACACAAATTTGTTTTAACACCACAAATTTCTTTAACGCATTAACACAACTTGTGATTTTTAGGTTGTAGCGAGCTCAAGCTAAATAACGCTCCAAACTTACACTAAAAATTAGTGAGGATGGTCATTTTCAAAGGGGTCCCTTGACCTCTGTGAGTGAAAATGGGTTCTATGGGTACCCACGAGTCTCCCTTTACAGACATGCCCACTTTATGATAATCACATGCAGTTTGGGGCAAGTCATAGTCAAGTCAGCACACTGACACACTGACAGCTGTTGTTGCCTGTTGGGCTGCAGTTTGCCATGTTATGATTTGAGCATATTTCTTTATGCTAAATGCAGTACCTGTGATGGTTTCTGGACAATATTTGTCATTGTCTTGTGTTGTTTATTGATTTACAATAATAAATATATACATACATTTGCATAAAGCAGCATATTTGTCTACTCCCATGTTGATAAGAGTATTAAATACTTAACAAATCTCCCTTTTAAGGTACATTTTGAACAGATAAAAAAATGTGAGATTAATCACAATTAACTATGGACAATGATGTGATCAATTGCGATTCAATATTTTAATCGATTGGCAGCCCTAATATATATAATATGTATATAATAAAAAGTACTGTTAACTTCTGGCAAATGTGAAAATCAGCCAATCAATTCAGGTTTAAACAACACTGGTTGATAAACTCCTCTGACTGGGATTTCTTTAGCGGAGCAGGCAGTGATGACACAGCACTTGCAGATCTGTCTCACCCTCTTGTGGTTTGTTGATAGCAGGCATGCTGCTCTTGAGTTTGGTGGAGACCGGTGACAGGATGGGACTGATAACTGAGGAGGAGGCGGCCAGGCCTGCGGACACACAGACAGAAATTCACACGAGATATAGTACATTACATTTAAATAGTATACAGTATATCACAATTTACAGCGGCGATTAAGTCATGTTGTATTCAAAATGAAAACTTAATGAGTAAAATCATTACCTGAAATGCCAAAGATATCATCAATTTGTCAAAAAAAAAAAGACAAAATCACTTCATTTCCAAGTTTCACAACAAAAACACGGCATTGTTTGTTTAAATGTTATGCTCGTATTCTGCACTCAGATTAGGTGTGCAGGGGAACTTCGCACGTTAGCAGCACTAGATGGCAGCGTCAAGAAAACAATCAGAGAGACAAAAATCATTTAATGTGACCTAAACCTCTTATGTGAAGATGTTAAGCTACTTTTGGGGCATCCAGCTTTTTTCTGCACAGAGGAGCTGTTTGATAGGAGACAGAAGACACTCTTAAGTTTTGCTTCCCACTTCCATGTGTGCACAGAAAGTTTTCCACAAATAATCACATTGGGCATTGAAATACTGGGAAAAAAACCCTCATCTAAAGTATCTGAGTTAGGGTTTGGGAAAGTGCATTTTGTATGTCACGTAACACAATATAGGTTTGCAAGCTACTGCTGAACGCTGACAAAGATATAATATTGCCATGTAAAATAAAGGCATTTTAATTTTGTACAAACTCTACAGTGTGCCTTGGATCATTTTCGAAGGAGACTTGCATTTCGTACTTGTTTTAGATCATATTCGACCCATGCAATGAGCCTTTCACAAGATTGAATAAGCACAGTACACCTGAAGGATCCAAAGAGCACATGTATGTGACCACCACAAAGACCCAGCAGCGCTTCTACTACGTTGTCTTCATGCATTTTGTAGGCCCTTAAGATGGGTGTATTTGTGCATAAAAATCATGCCCAGTGGCATTTTCAAATGGTGCACATCTCTGGATAGCAGCAGGTCTGTGCACTGACCTTTCTTGACCATACGGGCGGCCACGGTGTATTGGGTGGAGTCGTTGGCTGCTCCTTTGCCCTTTGTCTTCCAGGCATCCTCACGAACTGAAATCATCTGTTTTCTCTCCTCGATGGACATCTGGGCCTCGATCTCCTCTCCCACCTTCTGCACAGACAAGAGGAAATCAGAAAAAAACAAGTTATAAAAGATTTTAAAGTACCAGCTCTTGCACAATGAGGCTGTCTGTCTGCTAAAGTCATGTTGGGAGTTATTTTCTTTACACGTTTAAGAGCTGCATTAAAACTTAAAACGAGATCATGGAGCCAAATCAAAAAGCTTCCAGACACCACTGGATCTACTTTCCAAGAGTCAACATCACCTCTCACGCAGCTTCACTATAACTTCATGTGACTCAACGCTTCCCTCAGGAGCAATAATTCATGTAGTCGCAGTATCAAACCAAGCAGATATAAAGAGATTGGATGCACTCAAGCGTGCTAGGTGCATGTCTTTTCTAGCCTATATCAACTACTTTATTCCAGCGTGGGAGTGATGGCTATACACTGTTGTTGTACTCATGCAGTCACAACCAAATACAACTCGACAGCACCCAAAGAGCCCTTCACACCAGTAGCTGCAAACCAAGCAGAAAAGATAAAACTACATGCAGCGCATTCGAGCGTGCCAGGTGCATGTCCTTACCTGACTATGATGGTCAATATACTGACACTTTTGGCCAAGGGAGATAGTAGGAGAAAAGGTGGAGGAGAAGACAGGTTCCTGAGGATGTAGAGGTGGATGGAAAAGTGAAAGAAAGGAAAGCAAAGGAGGCAATAAGGAGGAAAAACGTGGAGCATGCAGATGAAGGATGATAAGGGAGGGATGCAAAGGAGAGAAGGCCAGAAAATGGGATGCAACATGACTGCTGTTAAACTACTCGCTATTCTGCAGCTTCCAGACTCCAGAGGCCTGTTCTACGAAGCAAGTTCAACATAAACTGCACTTAAAACCATTAAAGGCCATTAATAAGAATGTACATTTGTACTGTTATTAACAAGCAGCAAACTGCAAATGCCATTTTCCCCCTCTGGTACTTTGTAAGATGAGACAGGAACAGCTTGTCTCAGGCACAAAAAGTTGCATATTGAATTACTGGTGCAGTGAGTACACAGTTTAAAGGTGCATTAAGTAATAATCGGTCTTAAAATGTAATATATAATTTATACAGTATAATCTATAGCAATGGTCCACAACATAATATTATGTGCTGTGTGAGCTCAACCAAGGAAAGGGACAATTAATTTTTACCCGCTCAGATTATTTGATTTGAATAATCTTTAGAGACTTTATGAGTTAAAACAATCTACATGTAGTACTTTACCGGGGGAAAAAAGCAACAATAAATGCCCTAAAAATAAACCTGTAACCCACTGAAAACGCTGATCTATCTCTGTCTTCCAAACATGTACTTTCTGACCTGTATTCTTGGTTTTGGAAATTGCTTCCCTTTATTTTTAGCTTGAAGACATTTTGTTCAAAAGTCAAAAAAGCAATTAAGAGCAGCATCAATGTGCTTGGAAAACATTTATATATTCATATGTATTCACTCTTGTATAAAACTATCATTTTTTCTGAAACTGTAAATATTTAAAGCCATCCCAGAATGACATTTTTGCCAGAGAAGTACCTCATCCAGGTGGTACTGGAGAAAGTAGAATTTATATTATTGGACAACAGTTTTAATTGAAGATGTTTATCCAAAAAGGGCAAAACGAAATTGATTCAGATTCAACTTTCTTTTACTTTGAAGTACTTAATGCCCCTTTAAGACAGAATCGGCAAAAAAGCTAAAGAAAGCTTGGAAAAGTTCCAGCGTCAGCAACTTTCCAAACACCATCCCACCATTTCAGGAGCATTACAGACTGAGAGTATTGAAGAGTACCAAAAGACCCACAGATTCACGAGAAGTAATCACACAAAGTCCACACAAAGCTGTGATTGGACAACACAGGTCCAACACGAAGCGGATTGGTTTAGGGTCTTACCCACAGCTGCTCAGACACAGACACAGCGGAGTATTCTTGAACGACCACCCCTTCCTCCTGAGGGGTTAAACACAGGGGAAGTTCTCGGTCAGAGGGAGAGAACGGGAGGGGGGGAGAATGGGGGGGTCATTGTTGCTGTAATGGGTTTACAGGGTGAGACTGCCTGGAGGATTACCATCCAGGGTTTAAGCAGGCCGTTTCACCCAACAGAATACTAATGTGAAGTAGATGAACTCTGAAACCGGAGGTTCTTTGCGCTTATATATTCAGTTCTAGCTGCTGTTTAAACCAGTGGAGGTGCAATACACATACATACATACATATGAGAAATTCTTGAACCATTCATCTTCTGTCAAATAAGCTTTCAAAGTCATTATAGAAACTTAGCTTGGAGCTTACCCAAATCTAATCTTGTAAAAAAAAAAAGAAGAAAAAAAAAAAAGAGAATCTATTCCCAAACCCCCCCCCGGCTGCAGACTGTCCCATATGCTTCCTGGTTTACAGCCTATGGGGGGCTGGATGGATGCTGCACTGATCTGGACCACTAGGCTCAAACAACAGATGGACAGAAGGAGGAAATGAAAGAAGCACTTAGCTAAAAGAGCGGGGGGACGGGAGCTGGCATGGTAACCATGAAGGACGCGGGATGAAATGTGTGTGAAATGTTTACTCTGGCTACTCGACCATTATAACCAGAATTTTACCCAAAAAATATCCACATAAGCTCCCAATAAGATAACACAGTAGCATGTCTATAGTAGAGGGTGAAGAGAAGAAAATTCATTTAAATTTTGGCCATCATTCCTACTAGTTTTGGTAAATTATAATCAGCTGTATTGCAGACATTTCAGGGATCTCTACATCTTCACAATGGCATCCATTGGAGAAAAACAACACAAGAAACTCTTAAAAGATTCCAATTAATGTGATATGATAAGATTGGAGTTATCCATTATGAACACTGTTGTGCAGATGAGACTGACCTTCTTCTCGCAGGTCTGCTCTGTCTCCCATAGCTGAGCCTCCTGCTCGGTGGACACCACCTGAACCACTTCCTGTTTCTTGTTGATCCTGTTCCTCCAGTCCTCCTCGCCACTCTTCTTCAGCAGAGCCACTCTGATATAAAACAAAAACAAATACGTTTTAATAGGAGCAGTGTAGGAGAGTAAGCAAACTTATGAACAACCCTGATTCATATTTTTCTATTCTTGATAACATCTCAACTCCGCAGAGCAACCGGAGGGTCAGGCAATACAAACTCCAATCACTGCTCAACAGGGCTGGCTTAAGACATAGGCCATATAGGCGGACACCTAGGGCGCCACCTTCTGGGGGGCACTGGATGCCCTCTAAAAAAAAAAAATGAAAGAAAAGGAAATGCCCGTAGGCGCCCTTCCTCATTTTCTGCATTAAGGTAACAAAGAACAAATGAAAGAAAGAAAGAAAGAAATACAACAAATACAGTTATTTATGAAAAGAAAAATCTTTGGGTGAAATATGTATACAGTAATTGATAAGGCATCTACTGTAGGATATTTCCATTTGATGGAACAGTGCAGCAATATAAAACATGGGGTCTTGGGTTTGAATATCCCACTCAGTGTGAACATCATATAGCTTCAATGAAGAGCTGGAACAACCTGATAAAATATATGTGATAATGTAAGATAGGGTGAACTTCACTGTGTCATCCTTGACATTTCTGTAGTTGTGCATGATCTACTGTAACGTCATTATGTCTAATAAACTAAACTAAGCTAAAAACTAGAACTGAATCTCACTCAGTTGTCCCTTCCGGCTCTCTTATAGTCAAGATGGTGGTGAAGATAATAAAAACAGGGATGTATTCATGTTGTATCATGTCAAACTTTAGTGGAACATAACATACCGGGTATGGGATTAAGATGCAGATTCAAAATGAGACCAAACTTTTCTATGGATGTCAGTTTTTGAGCCACGGCAAAGGTCAAAATGTGAGCTGCAGCAGACTAGGTAAGGCTTGTTTTTAGCCTAGCACATTGCCGGAAATGCCGTGGAAAGCAGTTGTTGATCACTTGTGGCCCCCGACTGGCCAGTTAAGAGGAGTGCGGAGTCAGCAGTCAATGATGGTATAAAACAAGTGAATAAAGTTTTTTTTCAAAAAGTGTGAATCACCGCAACCACGAAAGGTCCTTGAGCATACAGTCATAAATGTGCACAAAAAATATTAAGCTGATGCGTTCAGTAGTATTTGAGATAAGCCATGTACAGACGGATTCTCACACGACCGAACGCATGATCTCCTCACAGCCTGGTGATTAAAAAAAATATATATGTTTTTTCCAACCTTAAAGCTATTTAAAGGGGAAAAGAGGGAGGACTGGATTTTAAGAGGCTTAAATTCTAAACTACAATAATGTTTTAATTACAGGTGGAAGTCTATGGAAAATGTTTTTTCCAGCTAAGCAACTGTTAAATAGTGCTATCTGATTAGTCAAATGTGTTATGAACAAAAATACAAAATATTCTTAATAACAACAGGTGAGACCAGAACAAAGAAAACAAATGTACCTAACAAGAGCTGAATAACTTTACTTATTTTGAAGCCAATTTCATACACTAAAAAATATACTGGTCAAAGCAGGTTCAAAGCTGAAACTTAGAAGCAGATCTTTTAGCTCATCACATTATTTTAGTAAAATGCCAAAAGGAAAGGAGTCAGGATAGACAGTTATGTACCTAACAGTGTATTTTAACCCAGTGTCAAACTGGGTGCAAATAGTGTTTTGCTGTAATGGGGTGTGGACCTCTTGAATTGTTAACATGTATGCTAACTGGACAAAATGCCTTCAGCATTACCATGAGAGTTTATTTTAGGGTCTGACAGTTATTGTGATCAACCTTTCATCAAAAAATAATCAAATAATGGGAACAAAAACTGTTCTGCATTTTACATTATTTCCATGAAACAAAAAATAATCATTCAAGAGTGAAAAACCAGGTCAGAGATTTCTGCTCTGCAACCAGCGAAACGTGAGCGTTGATAACGGATGGCTGAGGGGTAAAAGAAAGTATGTCATCATCTGTGTGAGTGTGGACAGGGCAGAAATGAGGGCATTGGGAGGAATCTGTGAAATCTCAGAGGATTCCTCCTCCAGTCCTCACAGCTCTCTGCTGGCTGGGAGGAGAAACACAATGTTGCTAAAAATGAATCTCTCTCAAACCTACATACTGCGAGGACGGGGCCGACGGTGACTTCTGCCTGATTCTGTCAAACGCTGCAAATTTATGAGGCACTGGCTCAGTGTCTGATCTTTGCTGACTTCTCAGTTTTCACCTTGTAAAGGGCCGAGCTCCGCCTGGATCCTGGATTTGTGAATGGAATCAAGGTTAATTTGTGCCTCCAGCTTTGCTAGGCTGTAGGTTTTTAAGGGAGCACTTTACCCTCCATGCCTTTATTTGGGATTTGCCTTTATATTTGGAGACCCTGTTCGTATTAGACCATTTGCACCAGACTTGTGATAGCAATAGGAAAGTAATGAGTAGTTCCCAACTGATCACACGTTCTGACAATGCACGTGTTAATTAACACTTATTGACATAAATAATTGCTTCTCCTTTTATGTCTCTCATATCTTACACGACTGCTGAACATCTGTGCAAAATTGTGGCTCAATGTTTACTCTTTGACATTTACCAACAATTTATTAGAGCAAGAGTTTTCATCCTTTTTTTTTGCACCTCAAACTGTTTTTTTTATTGACAATGTTGTTCCCAGCAAAGAGTGGGGGGTAATTGTCAAACGTAATTGTTCTCCACACCCCATTAGTCTGCCCAGTAGAAGATAAAAATACACAGGAAGTCTTCTATTAGTCTGTTTGCAGACTCATATGCTTGGTTACCAATAATGTATGTTTTGTTTTCCTCTCTTTCTCTATTTACCCTCCCAACACACATACTGTATAAGCCTGTATTTAATCGTGGATTAATCGATTAATCGCTTAGTTGTCGACTATTAAATTAATTGCCAACTATTTTGATGATTAATGAATCGGCTTGAGTATTTTTTTAAGAAACAAAAGTCAAAGTTCTCTGATTCCAGCTTCTTAAACGTGAATATTTTCTGGTTTCTTTACTCCTCTGTGACAGTACACTGTATATCTTTGAGTCGAGGACAAAACAAGACAGCTGAGGACGTCGTCTTGAGCTTTGGGAAACAATGTTCGACATTTTTCACCAATTGTCTGACATTTTTTATAGACCAAACAACTAGGCGATAAATCAAGAAAATAATCAACAGATTTATCATCGTTAGTTGCAGCCCTAGCTGAAAGGGTTTTGATGATGGACTGGTTCCCTTGCATAGAGATGACCAACATGTTCTCATCCCAACTCATCATATACCGCCGCTTTGTCACGCCCCTTGGCATCACTTTATTTTTGGCATCAAAACCACTATAGTTAGGTTTAGGAAAGAACTACATGGTTGGGCTTAAAACTACGTTTGTACAGTGAAAATGACACTGAATGTTGTGAACACGGGACACGAAAGAACAGCTGATTGTAACGTGAAAGTGAAATTAACACACGGGACACGAACAGCGGCCTCCTGAATGAAAGCCTTGCGTTTGTTGGACCCATTCACCTCCCCTCCCGCCCAGTGTGTCTGTTTTGCTCTTTAAACTACGTCACCACTGTCACTTCCGGCGCACTTTCTCGGAGCGCTTACTGTTGCCGCAGATGGGTTTACATTGTAGTTAATGGAAGAAATCGTACATGTGACAGGGAATGAGAAATGCAAAAATGAAAAATGCAGCCCAGACAGACTGGGCCACATTTAGAGTAAATACTGTAAGAAAATAGCCTATAATAGCCATTAAATTTACATAATTATTATTATTCAGCTTTTTTTGCCAAAACATCCCGTTTTTGGGACAACTAAAAACGAACTACTCCGTTGGTCCCGTAGTGATCCGCAGCCCAGGGGTTGGGATAGTGCTATCACACTCCAGAGCAGCATTACAATGTCCAAATTTGGTCAATCACCCAGTAAGATAAAATAACATAAAACAAAACGGGACTTGTACTGCAAGGCACAGTGTCAGAAAAGTGTGCTGTAATCCTGAAATGATGTTAATTCAGTGTTTTTTGGCAGCTAGTTTCAGCCCCTGGCAACTCAGCCAGTTGGGCTCACAACCTTAAAGGAGACATATCGTGCTCATTTTCAGGTTCATACTTGTATTTTGGGTTTCTACTAGAACATGTTTACATGCTTTTATGTTCATAAAAACACATTCATTTTCTCACACTGTCTGAATATCCCTGTATTCACCCCTCTGTCTGAAACGCTCCGTTTTAGCGCCTGTCTCTTTAAGACTTCCTCCTGAAAAAGTCCAGTCTGCTCTGATTGTCTTGTGAGCAAAATACGGTGCACCTTTGCAAAGGTAGTTCTCAAGCTGTGAGCGGTATATTCTAATGAGCCTGCATGTGACATAGGAAGGGTAGCCAGATCTGAATGACTTGTTGAATCACATTGTTTTTCTGATCAAGACAGCCCACAAAAAACTGACAACTGGGTTGTCTTATTTCACAGTTGGTAGGCACTCCAGATACCCAAATGTATGAACACAAGCACCGAACAAGTGAGTTCTTTATGATACGTCCCCTTTAATAATGTCATTAACCTGACTAGTAATGTGTTTTACATCTACAATCCATCACTTTGCTGTCACTCACCTCTCCCTGATAGACATCTGTTTGGCGGACATGCCGTCAGACAGTAGGTCTTCGGACTCTGTGGGCGACAGCAGATCTCCAGAATCGACACTGTGCCTGCTGAAGTCCTCGCTGTGGTCCAGGGGCAGGGGCAGGGACTGGGACTTGACCAGCGCCTGGGGGAAGGACTGGGGTTTGGGCGGCGTCTGTGGGGGCACCTGGGGTTTGGACTGCGTCTGCGGGTAAGGCTTAGGGAGAGGCTGGACGAATCCCTGAGGTTTGGGCTGGGTTTGTGGGGACTGAGCGAAAGGTTTGGGGTACGTTGGTGGGGGCTGGGAATGTGGCTGGGGCTGGATGTCGGCCGCAGGTTTGGGGGGCGGTGGAGGAGGCTGCTGTGTGAAGGGTTTAGGAAGAGTTTGAGGAGGCTGGATGCTGGTTTGCTGCTGGCTGCTTGAAACGTGAGACACTATCCTGGATGACACTTTAGCTATCAGTGGCCTCAGTGGCGTAGGATGATCCGGCAAGTCTGAAAGAAATGTATACAGTATATAATAATTATCAGACGACCACGAACATTATTAGTACTTTTATTTCTCTCTTTCTTTTAATGTTTAGAATCAATCATGAGTGAAGGAACCCGATAATTATTTGTTTTTCAGCAGGTTTTGCAACAGAACCCAATATAGCCAAAGCTGAAACTGACTCTGGTGTGCCTAACATTAGTGCCGACTATTTTCCTAAGTATATCACAAGTTGTATAATTGATGTCCTGCTAGACAAATACTGTACACAGTTATTTTAAATGTACAACAAGGAGAGAAGAATGTGGAAACAGGAACAATTTGCGAACGATCCGTTCAAAAGAACAATTCTTTTGGGTGAACGAACTGAACCCGATCACTTCCTGGAACGATTTGTTTATTTCTCAGTATAGTTGAGCTCTCGACTTGCGATGAACGTGCAGCCAGGGACTCACTGAGTGAGTGATTCAAGTCATTTGTTCGCAGGAAGAATGGCAGGCATTGTGTTCAAGACAGCAAATACACAGCTGATTCGGATAGAACACACTAAGAAACAATGTACGTATAATATGACAGAATGTAAATAGTTCTGTTTTTCTGTGTAATAGAGACTTTATGAATAGAGATTTTATTTTTCTGTTTGTCACCTGAAGCCTTGGGCTACAAATGTGAAAGTAATATTTGCACATAGAAATGAATATGGACCGTTGTGGTAAACTATTTTGAAACTATTATTTCTTGTTTTCATTTCAGTATATTAAACAATATTTAACAGCCCAATATTTAGTTGCATACCCCTTTTATTTGCAAACGGTATCTTTATCCAACTAAATTCTCCATTCTCCGTTCACTATTTAACAAGCTGAACGTTCAGTCGTGTTTCAGTTCAGTGAGTGGGACTACGTGCAGAGCAGTCGGAGCTCCGGTCTAGTACTGAACGATTCGGTTAAGGAATCTTGTTACTGAACTGATTCTAGTGATTTAGTAGACTGAAAAGAACTGCTTTACCCATCACTAGAACACACCCACACAGTCCTGAAAAGAAGATCAGCCAAAGTAAAAAGCCTCATGTGGGTGTAAAGGACCATTAAAATCTACTTGCAGCAGGTTGAAACTCACTTGAGATAATATATCACAGGAAACAATTTGTCACCTTCAGTTAGTCAGTTAGCACATGCACGGATGATCCGACGTTTTAGATTTATTTATTATCATTATTAGATCACGATAGTGGAGAGATGACAGGAAATGAAGGAGCGAGAGATGCAACAAAGGTCCCGGGGATGTCGTGGTTCACAGGACCTTTGTGAGAGTTGGATGCAGCAGAAGTGACCAAATTCTTTTTTTCCATTACATTCATTTTATCCTCCACCAAGGAGGTTATGTTTTCCATTCTGTTTGGTTGTTAGTCTCTCTGTCAGCAGGAAATACTACTGGCCCGATTTTCATGAAACTTGGTGGAAGGGTGTAGTGTGGGCCAACGAAGAACCCATTCAATTTTGGAGCAGATCTGAATCACGGGGCAGATACCAATGGTGTATTGTAATGAAGTAATAATACTTTGTTACAGTGCTTAAGTATTTTTCTTAACTTGAGTTTTTATACTTATGTCAACTTTCACTTTTACTCCACTACTTCCGCTAAATAAAATGTGTATTTTTACTCGGATACATTTCCCCTAAACCTAATTTTTCTTCAAGTGTAATGTATCGTCCATTTTTATGGTGGTGTACATTTTAAGAGGAATGATAAGGGCACGATCAAACATGTGCGATTGCAGACGAGTGACCATCGCCTGCCGAGGGCAATTTTCGAACTGAAAGTGAGCTGCATTTCAAATGCAAAGATCCGAATTTGCTTTGCAACCGGAAGCAAATGTTTTTTCGCACTTTCACTCGCGAATTGTTGGCTCATTTGTGAAACCTAGAGGCCACTGTATTAAAAAGCAACAGCAGAACAAACTTTGTGACCTCTGTTCATTTCGCAGTATCTAAGAGTCACAGAGAATCATCATGTCATTCATCCATCACGCACCGAGTGAAACTGGTGCACTGCAAAACACCCACTGCAGTGTCAGCGACCTGGAATTGAATCGTCCGTTGCTTCATGCCTGTTTACTGTAAGAAGATCCTACATCCAAATAATCTTCAGATGTAATGTTGTTCATTTCAATTAATTCTGTTCTACTGCGCTACTCACAAATTTCTGCGTACGCTATTGTTGGCACGCTTATGTGTTAATTTCACGTTGGTGTCTGCACCTCTAAAGGTGGAGATAAACCACCAAGTAAAGTCGACGGATCTTATTCATTTTCTATGGAGAGCAGGAGATCCGGCCGCGCGCTGCATGATGGATACGGCCCGGCGAGTTGACTGACCATTCACTGTATCTGAATTAGCATAATCATGACTCGACCTCTGATCAAATATGAATCAATATTCTGTTACTGCATTGCCTACTTCTCGCCTCAAATGTTTCAGAAACATATTTTAGTGTACTGTTCAGCTGTAAAAAGAGAAAGTTTGTCATCAAAACAGTCAAGCCAACACCGAGCACCGCCCACCAGGCCGGAGCAAACCGGACCGCATTGGGTTCCGCCGCGTCTTTGCGTTTGCTGGCCTGATTCGGTGTATCTCCACCATAACATTCGGCCTGCACAAAAATGTTTCTGTGACTTTTTCTTCTCTTTAAAACATTCTCATATTCATTCATTACTCATTTTGTGCTGGAAATTAGGATGGACGCCACCAAGGTTGTTGAGTGGGTGTGGGATAAGTAAACAGGAATAAAGTGAATCTATTGTAATGATGTGTGAACTGAAATCTACTGAACTTGTATGTCGTAGAAGCTGCATTCCTTTGTCATTGCTGGCTGTTGTTAGTTTCTTCTATTTTACACAACAGTGTGAAGTGTTGAAGAAATGTTTTAGAATAAGTAAGACCTTCCTGGATCTTTAGCTTAATTTCCTTCAACATTTATAGTTCACATAGTTATGAAAATGCAACTGTTTTTATACCTGCAACTTTCTTAAAAAAAACACATTAAATGTTTTTTACCTGCTAGAATGGAAGTGAACGGGAGGCGAATATTAATTTTGTGCACGTGTGACCGCCCCATAAACTTCATTAATCACAAAATCCTTAAACAGCATTTAATTGTACTTTTACTTTCAATACTTAAATACATTTAATATCAGAAAATTACTTTTGACACTTAAGTACAGCAAATATCAGACACTTTTAAGACTTTTACTCAAGTAATATTCTAATAGGTGACTTTAACTTCTACTTAAGTCATTTTCTGGTTAGATATTTGTACTTTTACTCAAGTGTGTCTTTCAGGTATCTCATCAACCACTGGCGGATACACACATTATTTTTCACTTATGGAAACTTCTGGTACTTCTAACTTATAAACTTCTACTTATTGTTTGATTGCCATAAATCCCCTGTGTAACTAGTACTCGTCCCTGAAACACGTGCATGCACATGCAGCTGGTTTTGTAGGGAAGAAATGTAATTAGTATCAGACAAAGCCTGCTGTGTAAAGTATGCTGTTCACATTTTGGGGACTCATTTAGAGACAAAACACTGGTCCCCCACAAGGAAAACCACTACATCTTAGGCTGAAGACTTGTCTTTTGTTAAGGTCAGGATAACGCTCAGTGTTGGGCATGTAGTGATAAGTCTGTAGGGAATTAGTGTAAGTCAATACAAGTTCCTTCCAGCATCATAGTCTAATAGGCTACACTTTAGTGAAGATCTACCCATGCAGAACTAAATAAGAGTGCAGCCTGCAGACAAGGCATCCATTGTGTCCTTCCTGTCCTCTACCTGCTTCATGTAAGTGCTTCCCCAATTGTTCTGCACTCTCTCACTGAGTGCTTTCATCTTTCCGTGTCCTGTTTGTGTGCACGCATGGGGAGAACAGACCACCCCTGGACACATTCTGCACTAAGCACATAAAAACAGGTCAGGCCCATTATACTGTAGTATGTGCAAGGCCAACCCACAGGCGTAACATGGTTGCACGGGGACCACAGCCCCCTTTATAGGCCATGACCGTGAGCACACACAGTTCGATTTTTAAAAATCTCCGGCGTCTATTAGCTGACGAACAGCATGTCAGGAAGGGGCATCCTCTTTCTAGACAAAGGGAGCCACGAGGCAAATGCATGGAAAAATATGCTAATTAGATTCAGCTTCAGACGCCTCTCTCTCTCGCTCTCTCTCTCCTTCACACAGTCTCTCGCTCTCTGTATCAGCCAAATCAAATACCCCCAGCTGGGACAAGTGTGTGTGCAGCCGGCAGAAAGCAATCATGCGTGGGAGCATGCTGCATAAGACACTGAGGATAATGAGAGCAGCCCCTTCCCTAGACATTGCTTCCTATTTTTTTATGTCACTCCCTTTCTCTCTTTCCTTTATGTCCACTCTGTCTTCATCTCTCTTCCCACATCCCTCCTTTTACCCCTCAGCTATTCACATCTCTTTATTATTCTCTCCCCCCACTCCTCTCCATCTCATATCTGTGTAAGCCGTCGGAGCAGCCTCCTACCTGAGATGCCTGGCTGGCTCCGGCCGCTGCTCCTCTCCTGCTCCTGTGTGGAGGAGCTGTGAGCTGCCTCTTTCAGGTACCCTCCTCTTCCTCCTCCCTCTGCTCTACTCTCCTGGGAGTGCCCGTCTGCGGCTCTCCAGCTGGGCTCTGACTCACCCCTCCACAAAGAGGGCTCGGCAGAGTGCTGAGGCTGGGGATGCTGGGGATGCTGCTGCTGCTGCTGCTGCTGCTGCCAGCCGTCCCGGTCCCTGTCGGGGGAGTGTAGCTTTCCCTTAATGCTGCCGTCTTGGATCTCTTCTCTGGCTCCTCCCTGCTGTCTCCCCCTAACCTCCTCCTCCTGACGCTCTCTCAAGCCCTCCTCCACCGCCTCCCCCTGCTGCTTGTGACCAGCAGAGGAGGTGGGAGCCCCAACTCTCTGTCGGCTCTCGGGGAGGAGAGGGGAGGAGTTGAGCTCAGGATCAGGGTGGCCTGGGTCCCCGCTCTGGGTCATCGAGAAGTACCTCAACGCCCTCTCTTGGTGGCCGCTTGTGGTGCTGGAAGCCTGTTGTTGGGCAGGGATGTAGGGGACAGCGGTGGACTTCCCTGGACGGAGACCGTCATCATCACCGACGCCACTGCTGCTGCCTGGCGTGATGGTTACCATGGTGACGGAGGCTTGGGAGGTGGCGGCCGCCACAGAGCGGATCAGGGAGGCTGACAGGGGCTCCAGTTTGATCTCACCTCCGTTTTTCAGCTGCAGGAACAGCGGGAATCATGTCAGACATTCGGGATGGCTAGAATGACAACAGGAGAGCTGAAGGGATTGATATGGAGAGGGGATGGGTCGAGGCAGGGAAGTTGGAGATTAATGCAGGAATGTGTGGATGTTACAGAAGGTGTGTGGTGATGAACAGATGGATGGAAGAATAAAGTGGGATGACAAATGATGGATGAGGGGAAGGACGGCAGCGTTCAAAGCAAATTAGGGGAACATTTTGAGTAGTTCAGGTTTGCTCATGAAGCCGCAGCTGTATGGCAACTCTGTCACTCACAAAATGGCAGCAGGAAGCACAGATGTTAACACAACTGAACCATAAAGACAAAACAGACAAAACCCTCAACAATTAGAACTGGATCTGGTCTGGTAACCTATATTTGTGTTCATATTTGCTTGTTAGCCAACTCAGTATTTGATTTATATAATGCATGAAATAATCAGGGGTGTCATTAAAGGGAAATTCCGGTGTATTTTGACATGGCGTATTTCCCATAATAAATGTGATCATTGTGACTGTATTGCTGTGTTCACACTACGAGCGACAAAAGCAACAAAACGGCAAAGCGTGGCCAGCTTCTTTGTCGCTGTTGAATGGTTGCTCAAGTGCTCGTTGACGTATTATGTTATTAAATAGCACTGGGGACTGACTAACTGCATTTTTCTAGATGGAAAGGAACAGGGTGAAACAAAAACATATGATTGGTTGATGCTTCACTGCGTCATCGGAGCGCTGAAAAAAGTTGAGACCAGCTCAACTTCATGCAGCGACAAGTGTCAAGGTATAGGTCTAACGCTGGGAAGGGAGGCGATCCCTCGCGATAAAAACGCCTCTGTGGACACGTACCATCTGGTGCACTAGTGGAGCCCGAAAAAAAGCTGTGGCGCATAAAAAAAACTGGGTGTGCCACATGATCCAGGGGTGGACTGGGACCGAAATTCAGCCCGAGACTTTGAGATGGAGTGGCCCCTTAATGTGAGTGGCCGGAGGGCACGAGTGGAATTTTCTTTGGCAGTTTTAACACTAATACAAGCCACCCCAGCTGCCACCTCAGTATGTATATATGAAAAGTTGTGGCTGGTCGGAAATTCACAAGAGCGAAACTCCTATGTCCGAGTGTAAGTAAATGCAGCAAGAGATGACGCTGCCGTTTTCGTAGAGATATTATGAATCCGTCCTACTCGGCCTTTAATTGGCTTACGATAACATTCTTACCCTAAACCTAACTAATCCAACCAACAAATGCAGCGCGTACTAGCCAATCAGAGGAAGAGTAGGGCGGGTCATGCCTTCGCTATAGAGTGCTCCAGGGATGACGTATTTTTGTAGGCCAACCAGGAAGCTAGAATCACCCTGGTTCCCTCGACAGAACCAGAAGTCCAATTCCACTCCAACTTCCACTAGTAGAAATATAGAACGGCTGCAGATGGATAGTGGTGGGTTGTCTTGTTTAGTAGTAGTAACTTACTAAACTATTAGTAAGGCTATAACTAAAAATTCATTCTGCATCTCATTTTTGTGTGACGCGTTACGTCATTGGTCGGGCATCCGTTTGTAGCTTCATGTCACCGGCTTCCATTGAAAATCACTTGTAGCCTGTTGCCGTGTCGCTCCTAGTGTGAACACAGTATTAGGGTCGAGCAAACTTGCATCAGGGATGTCTGGATCAGGAAAGTGAATAAAAAACTTCGACATCTGCTGTTGATGTACTCCTGAATAAGGAACACTACCTAACTTCAAACTACAGCTGGATGAGATAATAAATACCATTGTACTGATAATGTGACAACAAAAATGACTTTGGTGCTTTCAGACAATATTTAATGAAAATGATTGATGTGATGTGAGAAATCAGCAATGTCTTTATGGCAGCCAAACAGACTGTGGTAGCTGGACAGATGCGTTCAGGAAATGATATTACTTCCCTTTAAATACAGCCTTATGCCAGAAAAACACAACGATAAAGCTGTATCAGTATTAGCATCAAAATTTGTATATTAAAAATTTGACCCATCTCTTTTTCCAACAACTCCAGCAGAGATGCTCAAACTCTACACCAGACTACTGTCAATTGATTTTGGTTGCAATACAAGATCTTTGTATTGACCCTCACACATTTCTGTTCACAGCCAGATCCATCCACATACTTATTCTTTTTCTTTTGCTAGTTTATTCCGGTTGGGAGGAAGCCTGAATAAACTAGCATGCAGAATTTTCAGTCAAATATAATCCCATGCTTGTTATGCAACGAACAAGCATGTCACAGAAGCTGCTTGCATCCAAAAATGAGGAGCCACGGAACACAAACAAGGCGCCCTAAAAGACGTTCAAATCAACTCCTCATGACAAAGCAACATCTACCACTTCAAAATACACACTGAATTGCATTTATGGACATCATCAAGCTTGGCTACTGTACGCAAGACAAGACAACACCGGTCAACAGCGGGACCAATCACATCAATCAATTGCGGGATCATTTGATGCAACCGATCAGAACAGATCAGTACAGGCAGCAGGGGTCTTACATGTTCTCCCTGATTGGCCTCTAAGTCATCGTTACACACCGCGGAGGTTACTGGCGGCTCAGCTTCCTGTGTGGACACCAATGATTGACTATAAATATGCTGAAGGTGAATCAACCTATGACAAAGCATCTGAAACTGTGTTTCTCGGACAACATGTTTGGGTTTCAGCAAAGCTCCTCACTGTACTACATCTGTGGACAACGTATCAGCGAATGTTTTTTGCAGTGTAGATGGAAAACTATCCCATCAACAACAGTATTTCTGAGCTTCCACGTGGGAATTGTTGGCTCATTTGTGACATCTAGAGGCCACTGTATTAAAAAAGCAACAGCAGAACAAACTTTGCGACCTCTGTTCATTTCGCAGTATCTAAGAGTCACAGAGAGTCATCGTGTCATTCATCCATCACGCACCAAGGGGAAACTGGTGCACTGCAAAACACCCACTGCAGTGTCAGCAACCTGGAAGTGAATCTTCAGATGCAATGTTGTTCATTTCAATTAATTCTGTTCTACTGCGCTACTCACAAATTTCTGCGTACGCTATTGTTGGTACGCTTATGTGTTAATTTCACGTTGGTGTCTGCACCTCTAAAGGTGGAGGTAAACCACCAGGTAAAGTCAACGGATCTTATTCATTTTCTATGGAGAGCAGGAGATCCGGCCGCGCGCTGCATGATGGATACTGCCCGGCGAGTTGACTGACCATTCGCTGTATCTGAATTAGCATAGTCATGACTCGACCTCTGATCAAATATGAATCAATATTCTGTTACTGCATTGCCTACTTCTCGCCTCAAATGTTTCAGAAACATATTTTAGTGTACTGTTCAGCTGTAAAAAGAGAAAGTTTGTCATCAAAACAGTTGAGTCAACACCGAGCACCGCCCACCGGGCCGGAGCAAACCGGACCGCTTTGGGTTCCGCCACGTCTTTCCGTTTGTTTGCCTGATTTGGTGTATCTCCACCATAACATTTGGCCTGCACAAAAATGTTATTGTGACTTTTTCTTCTCTTTCTCATATTCATTCATTACTCATTTTGTGCTGGAAATTAGGATGGACGCCACCAAGGTTGGTGAGTGGGTTTGGGATAAGTAAACAGGAATAAAGTGAATCTATCGTAATGATGTGTGAACTGAAATCTACTGAACTCATACGTCGTAGAAGCTGCATTCCTTTGTCATTGCTGGCTGTTGTTAGTTTCTTCTATTTTACACAACAGTGTTTTACAGAAAGTTTAGCTAAGAAGTGTTGAAGAAATGTGTCAGAATGAGTAAGACCTTCCTGGATCTTTAGCTTAATTTCCTTTAACATTCACTGTTCACATAGTTATGAAAATGCAACTGTTTTTATACCTGCAACTTTCTTTAAAAAAAAACACATTCAATGTTTTTTACCTGCTCCACCTCTCCTTGGGTGATGGGTTGAGTCTGAAACCGGGTGTTGGCCCTGCGCTGGCGGGTGTCTCCTCGGGCCCCCTCAGCGGTCTTGCCCGTAGGCTTAGCAAGGCGGTTGAAGAGGGCCATCTTCTCAGACAAGGTGAGGGTAGACAGGTCCGGCTCGTCGGAGAAAGGCCCATGGCCGTCTCCCTCCGCCCCAGCATCGGGAGCTTGAGCTGGTTTCTTGTGCTCCTGGGTCTCCTTCTCCTGATCCTGGACTGCTGAGCCTGGCTGGGAGGAGGCCTGGATGCTGGGTAGTGACAGGGGGATCTCAGTGGGTGAGGGATGGGTCTAAGTCTTGAAATAACCATTTGATTTCTGCTTCTGGATCGCAAAAATTTTGAAGTTTGAAGTATCTACAATTTAAAATATGTGGTTTCTACATTGTAATAGAGGATCAGGAGATATGAGGTGCTTATTTTATGTCAAGAATAAAACACCACATCCAGTTACCTTTGATTTATAACGTTTATATATCCTATGACATGGATGACCGACAATCTTCACAGACAACAAAAAATGTGAGTATTTTATCAAAAGATTGTTAAATTTCAGTTTTAAATGAAATAATTGTAGCTAGGGCTGTCAAAGTTAACACGATAATAATGCAAATTTGTCTTAAACGCACTAATTTCTTTCACGCATTAATACAAGTTGTGATTTTTAGGTTTCTAGGGGGCTCAGTTTTAAAGCTAGAGTGAAGATGCTGGCACCAATAAATAACACTCCAAACTTAAACAAATTTTTGGCGAGGAAAAACTGGCATGGCCATTTTCAAAGGGCTCCCTTGACCTCTGACCTCAAGATATGTGAATGAAAATGGGTTCTATGGGTACCCACGAGTCTCCCCTTTACAGACATGCCCACTTTATGATAATCACATGCAGTTTTGGGGCAAGTCATAGTCAAGTCAGCACACTGACACACTGACAGCTGTTGTTGCATGTTGGGCTGCAGTTTGCCATGTTATGATTTGAGCATATTTTTTATGCTAAATGCAGTACCTGTGAGGGTTTCTGGACAATATCTGTCATTGTTTTGTGTCGTTAATTGATTTCCAGTAATAAATATATACATACATTTGCATAAAACAAGCATATTTGCCCACTCTCATGTTAATAAGAGTATTAAATACATGACAAATCTCCCTTTGAGGTTCATTTTGAATGGATAAAAATGTGCGATTAATTGTGATTAATCGTGATTAACTATGGGCAACCATGCGATTAATCGCGCTTAAATATTTTTATCGATTGACAGCCCTAATTGTAGCCTGTCTCTATACAAACAAAACACCTGTAGTCTTAAGGTACCAAAAACAAATGTATTCATCTGCTAAATATCAGAGGACTGAACATGCATGCAAATACCAGCTAGCAGGTAAGTAACTGTGACAACTGTGGCAGATTACAGGCACAGCAACATAGACATAAGCAGATCAGCACACATATGCCAGATAATCATATAATGCACTCGGATGTTTGCAGGGGTTATGGAGATCTCGCAGCAGTGTGCTAAGTTAAACCAGGGTTGGTAAACAAACTGCGGGACACGTGACCCCAGACATGCAGAGGGCTTTAACCGGCTCAACCTCTGACCTTTCCATGAGATACCTAACCTTTTCTTCACTGACATTTGTGACCTGCATGTGAGAGACACTGCAAGAGGGAATGCTTGGAAACTGGGCATGGAAAGCACTGAATGAGTTATAGTGTAAACGCCGACTTCCTTTCCCCTATAAGGTGCACTCAGCTAAGAAGCAGCACATGAGGGGGGGCAGAAATAACAAGGTAAGATGAGCCGGGTGAACAGATCAGCACTGCAGCCAGGAGAGGGAGATGGAGAGTAAAGAGATGTCTCTGTGGCACATTCACAATAAAGAGAGAATTAAAAACAACCTATTATGCTTTTGTGCTTCTTCCCTTTCCTTTAGAGTGTTATATTGTTTTTTTGTGCACGTAAAAGGTCTGCAAAGTTACAAAGCCCAAAGTCCAGGCAAAAAAAGAGTTACTGTCCCCCACAGAAACACTGCTCCTGAACTGCCTGAAACACCTTGATTGAAGTCCTGCCTTTTCCTCTGTAACGTGGTGATGTCACCAAGTAATGCATTTGCATAACGGCAAGTTTGGCACGCCCTCAAACAAAGCTAGTTAGAGCGGAGCTGGAGCAGTAGTCCAGAGTTTGATTCTGTTGACCAATCACAACAGAGTGGGCCTGCTGACCAATCAGAACAGACTTTTCGGGTGGGGGGGTGCAGGAGCTCAAACAGAGCGTTTCAGACAGAGGGTGAAAAGAGGTGCTGCAGCACAGTCGGTATGAGAAAAGTAGTGTTTTTTGAACATTAAAGCATGTAAACATGTTCTAGTAGAAACCCAAAATACAAAATATGCACCTGAAAATACACATAATAGGTCCTCTTTAAGTTCATATGAGGAAACAGGTGCATTTCTGTCACAAATTGGCTCTGGCACTAAATTTCAGCTGGTTGTAATCAACAGTTTCCTTTGTGATAGAATCATAATGTATAGATGTCAAGCAAGCTTTGTTTATAGCTTAATTAGAAAGTCATCTCTGCGGTAATAGCAATGAATCCGCTTGGTAAAATACTTAGATTCATTAAAGTAATAATCACAAAGATTTTCATTTAAATAAATGTCTGTTAAGTCACTATCTATCACCGAATGTGGTAACACAATGGCCATTGAGCCTAAGGCACACTGATGAAAACCCTTGCATTTGCAGTTTTACGAATTGGGTAAGGGGAAAGGGAAAGGCGACAACATGGATGTATAATAAGACCTGGATAGGGTGCTTCCGATTTTTTCCAATGGCCACTCGCGGTATTGCAATGAAAAATCCCCCTGCAGCCCCAAAAGCATTTTCCCCTTAGACAACCATTGTAAAAGAGACGTCTGTAAAACTGTTAACAAGACACCTCGAATTGCAAACAAGGTTGATTATGACTATTTCTGTACTGAATTGTTGATCCATGGAGGTTTTATATTTGTAAAACTTTCCTTGAGCCGAGAAAGAAGATTGAAACATCTGTGACGTCATCACAATGTAAAGTCAATGGGGCAAGCGGGAGAAACACTACTGCACATATTCAGTGGGCCACATACCCTGAAAGTAAACCTGGAAGCCAGAACATTTTTTTGGTGTATTCGCCAGGAGAGAAATTCTCATCGGACTGAAATTGGGGTCCGGTAGGTTCTTATATATATATATTATTATTATATACATCCATGTTTGGATCTCTGGGAAGTGAGATAAAAAACACACCTAAAATTACCGCTTATCACCATAGGTGCTGCCAAATAGAACAAAACAGAGATCTTAGAGATCATAACTTTAAGCTCCGAATCTAACAAATCTCTTTGTGTATCTATCTCTTCTATTGCACCTCATCCATGGTAATTTCTAAACCCATAGAGGTCAATCTACTGATGGTTTTCATGCAATAGAGACATCCTGTGGGTTAAAGTACAACCACATACAGTATATCCTACAGGGGTACAACAAGCACAGATACGTGTTATATAAGTAAGCAAGCAATACATCCACACATGTACAGATACAAAGCACATATGAGTAAACATCCCAGCTGTACCTGATGCTGGTCACACTGGTGCTGACTACAGTGGGGCTGGGGGCGCGAGTTACATTAGTGTGGATGCTCAGAGGTTGTGACGATGTGGCAGGATCACTTAAAAGTGGAGAAAAAGGAGGTATAGATGGGGAAAAAACTGTGAAATACAGATAATACAAGGTAAAGAAAAATATAGTGTCGCTAAAAAAGGAGGGGAGAGGAGAAGTTAACAAGTAAAGACTTTGATGGAGGTGTCTGAAGAGACGGACGCAAAGAAGACGAGAACAGGTAAAAGAATGAAATGAAGAGGAAAGAAAGGAACAAGACAGAGCAATAGTATCTTCTCTGCACCTTGTATGATGCAAAATACAGCCATACAAGCAAAATTCAAGATCTACCTTGAAGCATTGACCACCTCCTTGTTGGTGACGGGTTGAGTGTGGGACCGATCCTGAACTCTTCTCAGACGCCTGTCTACGGCAGCGTTACGCGAGCGCGGTTTGGGAATACTACCGTCTGATGTCCTTTCCAGCTCCTGGAAGAACATGCCAGGAAAACATCAGTGCTTTGGTTTAGTAAAGATGAGAGCGTAACAGTGATATTTGAAGTGAGAAATAATATCTATTTGAATGTCTATGAATACCCAGTTAACTAAATCTAAATCTGAACAAAGCTCCAGATTTTGGTTTTGAGATTATAATCTTAAAACATTACACATTCAAAAATATACAGTATTAATAATCTGTCTTTATGACTGAAATGTACATAAAGTAGGAAGTGTACCCTGAAGAGAGACCTCTTTGCAGCCACACTCATCTTGGCTCTGTCGTCCAGTTTTCCTTCATCTAATAAAAAAAGAGATTATGTTACATGGCATTTCTGGAAAATGTCAATAAAATGTCATTAAATTATTAAAAATGATATGTGCTTATATGCAGTAGACTAAACGTACCTTCTGGATCCTGTAGCTGTGATGGGCTTAGACGAGACCTGCAGAAAACATTAAAATACATCAATGCACATTTTTTTTTTTTAAATTTGAAGAACCCTGATCTGATTATCATGATCTGAATGCCAACCTAGAACCATGCTCTGACAATTCAGTGTAGTAAATAAATGATTCATGTAAATAAAATGATTCTGAAGAGCTCCTGCAGATCGCTACAGAGAGCCCCCTCCTGTACCTATCTGACTCCAGCCGCTCTGCAGAGGTGACGGGCTGGGTCCTAAACCTCTCCGACATGCGACTGTCTCCTGGAGCGATGTAGCGCCGAGGCCTCCGAGCAACCCTGTCCCGATCACTGACGCTAGCCGGATCTACCTCCATTGCTGACAGATCTACTTTAGTAGTTTCACTTTTAGAGCGGTGTATAGATTTAGAAAGAAATGGACGAGGACAACAAAGAGGAAAAGTAGGAGTGAGAATACCATTAACAACGGTTGGTTTTAGTAGACTAACAGTTTCTGCACTCAAGTTAGAAGAACAAGGTCTCACACGTTGATATTGGTGCACACGCTGAGCACAACCTAACTGCAACCCAACTGTGAAGAGCCATTACCCAGTGTTAACATGCAGCAGCAGACACAACTTCCAATGGGTAACTTGCAAGAACTGATAAGAAATAAGTTAAGCTAAAAACAAAATTGCAGACACTACAATGAACATGATAATGGTAGAATTCATAGCAATACACCTTGACACATTTCATGCCACAGAATGACATCCTATCAGCATTATTTTCTTGGATTATTTATTTGAAACAGCTTACTAATGCGGAGTTAGATTAGTTATTTAGCGATGCAACACAGAGCCCATGCCAGTGGACCTACAACTCAGGTTTCCGGTTGGCATTCTCCAGATACGAATGTCGCAGTTGTGCTACTGACACTCTGGTGTCCAGGGAGCCCATCTCCCCGTTAGCTATCCCAGATGGAGGCACGGCCCTCGATGTCTCTCTGCTGGCCGCTTCCCTCTCCATGCGATACATGGTAGAATGCTGGCTTATACCTATATCCGACATGGAGCGGATTCGTATCTTGGGTTTGGGACCTCCGCTCATCTCCATGCTTCTGTTTTTGGCCTCCGGCAAAGAGGAGACCTTCTGTAGATAGATGGCTGAGTCAAACCTCTGGTCTCCTGATGGATCCGCCTGCTGCTGCTGCCTCTGAGGCTCAAAGCCTTCGCCTAGTTGGGGCTCTTGTTGTTTTCTCCGGGAGTCTTGCTGTTGACATGGAGGCTCCTGTCTTTGGAGCTCACGCTCCTGCTGTCTCTGAGACTGCTGTTGTCTTTGAGGCTCTTGTGGCTGTCTCAAGTGGTCGTACTGATGCTGCATTTGAGAATCGTGCTGTTGAATTTGAGCACCATGTTGTGTCTTTCTGGGTTCATACTGTTGTTGCGTTGGGGGCTCTTGGTGCTGAATTTGGGGCTCTTGATGGTACACAGGTTCTGAGGATTGATGCTGCCTGGGCTGCTGGCGTACAGAGGTGTGGGAAGGCTGCATTGATCTAAACGCTCTCTCCTCTTGGCTGTCATGGTGCTCTCTCCCTCTCTCTCTGATCCTCTCCACATTTCTCTCCCTCCCCCTCTCCCTCGGTCTCTCCCGATCCCAGTCTTCCTCGCCTCGACTCATCCTCCTCTGTTCTGGGCTGCAGTTCTGCCAGTCCATGTCTTCTTGCCGGCCCCTTTGAGGATCATCCACACTCTTTTCCCTTCGGCGGATCTCTGAGGGCAACACAGCTTTCCTGCTCTTCAGCAGGCCCTCTGTATGGGCCTCTTCCTTCAGGGCCTGCCTGGCCTCCAATTTTGCCACCTTGTGGGCGGCATGGATTTGGTCAGCACTCACTCTCCTTCGTGGTAGTACCTCAGGAGGTCCAGGAAGTTTGGCAGTGGCCACGGGAGCAGAGATGGCCAAATAGGGTTGAGAGTCAACAGCAGGGCCAGGGAGTGGGTGGGATGTTTGGCTGTGGGCCGGATGTTGGCCTTGGCTGGGCTGAGGCTGGGAAACAGTCCTTTGCTGGCTTGGTTCTGAGCGTTGTGGCGTAAACTGAGCAGTGTTCCCCTGAGTACGGTGTCTGTTACCCTGGTGCCTGTCTGGACTCCAGTCGGGGGGCCTCTGGACAGTTTCATCCCTGGACAACCGTTCCCTTACTCGGATTCTTGAGGAAAGGAATGGATAAGGGACACTGAGATTCCAGTTCAATTAAAGACCTACGGCACTCTCCGAACTCATAACTCAAATGACTTAACAGCACATGCAAAGCTTTTTTATTCTGTGGGACACAAAGGATGGTAAAATAACGGGCCACAATTTTGGTATCCAAATAAATATTTTGAGTAGAGTGGTGTTTCTAAACAACATTCGGCTACTTGCCTAGGCCGCAGGTCAGGAAGACAAATTTAACACCTGCAGCTGAAATCTAAAAGCATTTGACTGCTTTTAACTTTGCACACACTTCATCTAATTCCCACTAAAAATTGGGAAACACATTGCGCAAAAGTTTATGACACAAGACTATCATGGGACCAACTTGAGCTCCCAAATCCTACACTAGAATTGCAACAAGGTCAAATAGCAGCGTGCCCTGGGTTTAAATTTGAGTCTTAGTTCAAACAACTCTCTCTCTGATGTCTCCGTGCCAAAAAAGTAAGCCAAACTATTTTCATCGACAACCTTCTGACCCCTGGTAGCCAAAGGTTGCTCTAATCTCATTGTAGACCACTAAGCCAGACATAATTGATGGGCCTCTGCTTTATCTGACATGGCATGAAGGACTTACACAGTGCTTGCGCTACATGAGTACACACTAATGCTAGCCAGCATAAGCAGCCGATGAGGCCACAAAGGCAGTCAGTGCCGATGGCATACATGGGACATATATCCTAGCTAGATAATTCATCAGAATGTCCTCTTTTTTTCTTCACCAAGGATTTGTTTATGGGCACCAATGAAATCAATCAAGCTTTACTAAAACTCTGTATAATAGTTTGTCTGATCATGCTAGCCATGCCTCCATGAACTTCACCTGTCCATACAGCTCAAAGGATGGCCATGGGCCTTCATTCGTTCATCAGCAAGCCAGCTATGTCACGTATCTGGGGCACCATCCAGTCCAGAAATACATGCACTGTATACCCAATGACTTTAATGGCAAACACTCCAAGAAAACTAAAAAAATAAAGGATTTCTGGTAATCTGTTTCTCTCTAGAATCCTTTCAGCACAAAACTATATCAGCTGATTTAAAAAAACAAACAAACATGCAAGCTCTCAAGGCAAAAATGCATGTCTTATCTTATGCAACAACATTGTCCAAGTTACTGACAGGGTACAAGACTCAGATGTAATTTCATAGGGGTTAACAGGACAGAATCTGAGGAGGGGGGGATGTGAGTGCAGCCTCAGCTGACAAGTGCTGAGTCAGTGGATCTACAACTGACTGGGTCAGAGCATCGAGCTGACTAATGTTGTCACCCCATCAAGTCCGGTTCACTAACTCCACTCAACTGCCCATGAAACCCAGGCCACACACAGCCACAACTAAGTTAACAATGATGATGGTGTTGTGCTGACGAACAAATGGTCAGTTTTACACAGTTCTGGGTATGTTTATAGGACGGGATCTGACTTATGTGACAGGAGAATTGCAAGTGAAGTTCCCTTGTTTTCTGTTAGGTCTTTTAGGGACAAAGTGTTGAGTTATAGCAGAGACTGTTCTTTTACCATGTTTTGAGAGAACATAAAGGGAGTTGGTAAGGCCTAGTGTTTAGGGAAACAAGAATCTAACCAGAACATTTCTAGATTGATTCTCAGTTGGGATGTAGAGGGGATGGATTCACGACTCTGACACTACTGGAGTATTGAAATGCTCTTAAGGAGGATACTCTTCTGCCTTGGTTTGCTATTATTATCATTTTTTTTTTACATTTTTAGAATAAATGACCATCATGATGGCAAAAAAAGTGACTTTGGAAAATGTTGCTCCAGAAAAACAGATCAAAATGAGTGTATGTATTTAGTAAACCTTCTGATGAAGAAATGTTAAATTAGGGATGAAAATTTATGAGTTGAAAAAATGAAAACCACTAAGATCCACAAATTTGAAACACTTGTTAAATGGGAGACCATGACACCAGTTAATAAGGGAAGTATTACTGAATGAAATATTGCACAGAAGGTAAATTCACTGGAACGAGTTAGCTGTATGTCCACCCAGAACGTGTTTTTAAAGTACTGGCTTTGCTTTTTTAAAGGTGTTTCCAGCAGTATTATGACAGGGTATCTGCAGATTCAGAATATTTAACACTTTTTAAGACCAATAACAATGTTTTGAAGACATTTATAACCTCTTTCATAATGTTTAAAAGACCTATGAATACCTTGTGAAAGAGATTAGAGTGAGAGATTCCCTGATCAAGTGAATGCAGCCAGCTTAAACACACGTACCCGGTGGACTACAGGGGCTTTGTAAGGTCTTTTCAGACAGTACCTTGAAGGGCAGCTGAAGACTGTCTGAGTGTCACTCTCTGAGTCTGTGTTGAGAGACCAGTCGCTCTTTGACAGGGCGGCCAGGCTACAAGATGATGTGGTGACAGTGTTAAACCCTGAGGGAAACGTCTGATCAATCTTTCAAATATCAGAGCAAAGTGAGCTGATCAACTGAGTCGTAATCAGGATTATTTCCAGTTGTTGAGCAGTCTGATTATTATTAAGAGGATCAGTTTAAAATGCGCTATGTTGTGCAGGACTTTGCACATGCTGATCAAAAGTTTGCATTACAGTGTGACTATTTTCAATTGTTACATAATTAGTTTTTTGCTGAAGTCACTTCTTTACCTTCATAAATGTGAATTAATTCTTAAAGCTAGAATGAAACCTAAGGAATCGATCTGTACCAACCAAGTCATGTTAGCTTGTAGGCAAGAATGCTACATAACGATCCAAATTGACACAAAATTTTGGTGAGGAAAAACTGGCATGGGAATTTTCAGAGGGGTCCCTTGACCTTTGACCTCAAGATACGTGAATGAAAACTCTGAGATGAACAACGTGAAAGCAAAATCATTTGCAGTTGAAAAAAGGTAATAAATCGCAATATATCTTATTGCAATACTCAGCATGTCACAACATTTTCTAAATCGCGATAAGATCGTATTGTGACTTAAGTATCGTGATAATATTGTATCGGGGGCCTCTAGTGATGCCCACCCCTAGAATTTATATTATATTTAGGGCTGTCAAAGTTAACGCGATAATAATGCGTTAACGGAAATTAAAAAACTAGAAAACCTAAGGAATCCATTGGTACCAACCATGTCACACTAGTTTGCCGTGAAGGAGGTTAAATGACGATCCAAACTTACGCTAAATTTTGGCGAGGAAAAACTGCCTTGGCCATTTTCAAAGGGGTCCCTTGACCTCTGACCTCAAGATATGTGAATGAAAATGGGTTCTATGGGTACCCACGAGTCTCCCCTTTACAGACATGTCCACTTTATGATAATCACATGCAGTTTTGGGGCAAGTCATAGTCAAGTCAGCACACTGACACACTGACAGCTGTTGTTGCCTGTTGGGCTGCAGTTTGTCATGTTATGATTTGAGCGTATTTTTTATGCTAAATGCAGTACCTGTGAGGGTTTCTGGACAATATCTGTCATTGATTTGTGTTGTTAATTGATTTTCAATAATAAATATATACATCGATTTGCATAAAGCAGCATATTTGTCCAGTCCCTTGTTGATAAGAGTATTAAAAAAAAAATTCTCCCTTTAAAGTACATAACGGACAGATAAAAAATGTGCGATACATTTCGGTTTAATCGTGATTAACTACTTTAATTATTTTAATTGATTGACAGCCCTAATTATATTCTATTATATTAGTTGTGGGTTTTAGTTCATAGCACAGCATGTCACTTGTCTCTGCTTCAATGCCGTCAAGTCAAATTGTAATTGACTTTCGCTTGATGAATATCACATTCTCATCCCTTTTGCGGTAGCATATTGAAGTTTATAATAGAAGGTTACATCAGTTCTTCGCTAATGAACCAAGCTGCTGTTAAATCAGGGTTACCTCTCGGGGCAAGCAGGGAAATCATATCCCCCTCCAAAAACCAACCCTGAGATCTACCCTGCAACCTTTCCCTGATGAGCTCCCCAGAGCACCTTTCCATGTGAAATTGGAGCTGGGCAAGCGTGACAGAGCTGGCCACAGTCTAGAAAGATCTTAAACACTGGCACATTGGTAAAAGCAGCAGGCTACAGTAGTTAGCTCAGCAGCAGGTAGACAGCTCAAACTGCACCAACTCATGAACATTTCAAATTATCTTTCTCTCTGATTTTTTCCTTACTTGAATTACTGCACAAACCAAATTCTAGTAGAGTTTTAATAATTTTGTCACAAACTTTGTAATGATCAGAAATGTCCAATGAAATATGTATAGCACACTCCTGTAGGAGGTTATTAGCAGCCAATGGGTCGGTGTAAATACTGTCAGGGAAACGGGTTCATGTAGTTGAAGCTCTCTCTACATGTAGCCTAAAAATACACTGTAGACGCAACATCAGATTTCTAATGGTAAGATCACTCCATGGGCAGCATATAGAACCACCCAGAGAGGAAGTTAATGGCTTGTGATAATAATCTAGGCCATTTTAGTATTCAAAAAGAGCTACTCAGATGACTGAAGTATCTGCATAGAGTAAAACTAGAGTTAAAAGAGGTGAATCGATTATAATGTGGTGACACGTGTGCCTAGGAATACGCCAAAAATGTGTATTCTTAATTCTTGTGTCACGTTAGACTTTAAAGTGAGGGTCTATTATTTTGTTTTCTTTTTAGATTTTTATATAATTCTTTAGCTTCCCACTGGTGTTCCTTATGTATTCAAATCCAAACATTAAAATTTTGGTCAAAGTAGGTATGTTTTAGCGTCAAAATGCTATTTTCCCAAGCCAAACTAAAAACTTTTTCGCGTGTGACCTGACGTAGGTTTCTGCATGACGACGCTGCGACATATACAATATATATATATATACATCCTTATAGTCAGTGTATTAACGTTAATACAGTCACTTAGATGGCGGTCGGCAAGCTCCCAGTTTGAAGTAGCAGATAGGAGTACCGGCACGGAAGCTAAGCAACGTACTGCTGTGTGGACGCTACATTCATATCCGAAAGTCACACAATAACACAAACAAACTAAATGCATCGGTAGACCAGCAACTCCCTCGTACTGCGAGGTAAAATTCATGTTTTTGTAAATGGAGTCTGGTGGCTTTGAAGTAATTTTACCTTGCAAAACAAGGGAGTATACATACAACCCCACTTTATAAAATATAATACTTTCAAGTATTGACAAACTCAGCTAGTGCTAGCGTTCACATTATTCATAACCTTATTGATTAGCTTACTTTTGTAACCTACGTCATTGCTTTGTGCTAACGGCTGAGCGGGCGTTTCCATTTGGAAAAAAACGGAATATAACGCAGATGGATCCGTCCTTTAAAGCTGTATTAGATTCCTTTACAGGACATAAAGTAATGCCTAAAATAAGGTATGCAAGTTACATTTTTGGGATTATTCTACGACTATCACATCTTGAGTAAGAGCTGTCTACTGTATCAGACCCATGTCTTGGAGTTTGTTCAGTGGTCAGTCTTACTTCCTGTATTTTCTGATACATTCTATTTTCTTTTTATGAACTCACCCCTGTCTGTTGAGGATGCTCTGGGCCTGCTGCTCTATGAATAAATCCCCAGGTGAGATGCCGTAGCGAGTGGAGGGCAGGGAGGCCCGGCGGGCGGTCCGAGGGGAGCTGGGCACCGCCGCGATGCTGTAATCCCTGTTGGAGGCGGGGCTTGGCTCCTGGTGGGCGGCGTCCTGGTGGTGATGCTGCTGCTGCTGCTGCTGCTGCTGCTGCTGTTGGAGCTGGGGCGGATGCTGCTCCTGGGTTCTGGTTCTAGAAGTGTTTGAGCGCTCTTGAGCCCCGCCACGCCGGTAGTTCTCCATGTTCATCGCTCGTTCCCGCTCCGAAAATCTTCTCGGCCTTTCTTGCGTTGGGGGAGGGGCTTGGTTTGAGTGGGCGGGGCTGGAGGTGGAAACAGTGGCAGGATCTGGGTGAGTCCGCATGTAAACCCTGCCCACTCCAGAGCGGTATGGCACCCTGGGCTCCCGTCCTTGCTCCTCAACTTCCGGTCTGTCTCTTTCTCGCCTGGCGGCCGTTTGTCGGTCAGAGACGTCTGTTTCACGCCGGGAACGGTGGCGTGGTGTAAAATCGATGTCCGCCTCCTGGTCCAGGAGGATGCCGTAACGCTCCGACAGCTGGCGGCGGCGCTCGGCTTTGTAGCGGGCGATGCGTTCCGCCTTGGAACTGAGGCTGTTGGGGTCTGCGGGGCCGGATGTGGGTGTAGAGGAGGTGGATAACGTTACCGGGTCAACATACACCAACATTGGCTCTTGACGGCCACTGCCAACACCACCTTTGACCTGCGGTGATCTGTCCAGAGATGACAGCTGCTTCTGGGGTGCCTCCAGCTCCTCTCGACTGTAGCGCCTCACTGTGGTAAATAGTGGAAATACTCCATTACTTATCAACAACATTCCTTCACAACCAGGAATTATGCCACAGTCATGTCATGTGGGAGTTACTGTCATTACCAGTTACTGTTATTACTGTTGTTACTGTTCAACCTCCAAGTCACAATTACCACTGGACATCATGCGGCAGCCGCCACCAGTCATGCGGGGAATTACATCACCGTTTTACATGGAGGCTCCATACAAAAAGTCAAGTTAGACAAGGAGAAAAAAAGAAAAATCTCTAAATATATAATGCCACACTATCAGCTCTTTGTCCCAGATACAAGACAGGGAGGAAAAGAAATCATTCAACTGTTACTTTAACTTGCTTTGCCAATTCAGCCATGTAACTTATCAATTCATAAAATGAAATCACACACGTTAGGATCCTCTTCACCCCGGGAATGTATGCAAACTTTAATGGTTTGTAAGAGTGGCATTTAACAATGTAACAGGACGCGCAACAGAAGTAATCCTGGCTAATCATAAGCCACAGAACAGCACATCGCCCATTGTAAATAAATAGAACATAATCCAACGATGTAATCTATTAAATCAGATTTAAGGATTTTCTCTTACTAATTATTTAAGTTTAATTTATTAGTATGCAAAAGTAGCCGACTAGGCTGCTGCAGAAGTAAAGAAGATATCGGCCAATTAATCAGCTATCTGCTTTTTCCTGCTCCAAACTATCGTTATTATATCTGCCTTTATCAATTTATCTGTTGAATTTAAGTTACGAGATTGAGTACGACATTGACCACGCAAAGTATTTTTAACTCACACACACAAACTCTGCAATCTTACAGACTTCTTGAGTTGCCTAATGACGTAAAATGCTTGCTACCTTCCATCCCACATGACACAAATGTGACATTATTCTAACAGAACACATCACAGATATTCATCTCAATTAGTGAATTCACGTCTTCCAAAATGCAACAACATGCAACAGCGTTTTGTGTTTTGTTTTCACTGACACAGTTCTCACAACCTACAGTACAGCTGCCCAGTATAACCACAGATATCAACTGTTGGTAACTGAGCAGCTCCACTGGAGGAAGAGCATGTCGAGATAACAGTGAAAGTAAATTGGCAGACAAAAAAAACCCATAATAAATCATATGGTTTACAAATACTGAAAGACAAACATGAGTTCAAACATTTTACAGAGTGTTAATCCAAGTCCACTTAAGGCAGCATCATATGCTCTGGCAGTACAGCGTGCCATGCTTACCCATCACACAAGGCTCACAGGGATCTGAGGCGCGGGTGTACCGCGGAGGATCCTCCTCCAGCATCCTGTTGGCTACCAAACCACCGGGCACCAGCGCAGGTGGAGCATCACTCTCGATCCCCTCCAGGCGCCGGGCTATCCTATCCTTCCTGACAAGAGAGAAAAAGCAGAGGGTAAAAGGTCAGCAGCTGTTAGGCTGAGTTCGTTTTTATGAAAATATGTAGACGTGTTGATGTGAAAATCCAGTCTAGTGGAGCCCTGAAGATACCTGTTCATTCCCAAATCCTTTGTGACAGCTCCCTCAAAGTATTTCTTCAACTCTGAAACTAAATATCAGAACAGAAAATATATGTTTAGTGTCATAAAGATGCCAAAAGCAACACTGATTTATTCTGAGTTATTATGTGTGGTTAGAACCAATACACACCCTTGGGAAGGACAGCCAGAAGTCTGGCATCTGTATCTGAAACACTCTTGACCAAGGTGGTCTTGTCACCCAAGGAGAAGTCACTCTGAAAACTGAATGAGAATTCATATTCATATTCTGATTTCCTAATGAAAGCAAAATAAATATTCAATTAAAATAGTTGACTAGAATGGTTCCTTCTCAAAAATAATTATAGGAGGATGAGCAGCTGCTTTATTTTAATTCACTCAGTGATGAAAGAGGTGCAAATGCTGAAAGTAGCAAAACTATATTGCCATACACCGTCCACACAACTCTGCCTCAAAAGCCTTGTCTTAAAGAGGTTGATGGCAGGTAAAGGTGAAACTCAGCTGGTGTCACTTCCCTAAAGGATACAGCTTAAGAACTAGGTCACCAAGTCCTGACTCTCTTCCAAGTGGAAACAGACAATCAAGGTCTTCTCTTAATGCCTTTACATGTCACAACCAACAGGTCACACAAGTCGGGATAAATTAACGCACCTTTTCTTTTCTTTACAAAACCTTCACAAACTATTTAATGTATTGTTTAAACAGAGCCGTTTGTAATTCTCATTTTTAGACTAGAGTCGACTGAATTGGAGAGGCTTGTTGTCTTCAGTTTGTATCAGTTTTTATCGATAAATATTCAGATGGGATCAGTTAAAACTAGGGCTGTCAAAGTTAACGCCAAAATAATAACGCGTTAACGCAAATTAGTTTTAACGCCATTAATTTCTTTAGCGCATTAATGCAACTTGTGATATTTAGGTTGTAGCGGGTTCAGTTTTAAAGCTAGAAGATACTGGTATAATATGAAACTATAAAACCTAAGGAATTCATTGGTACAACCATGTCATACTAGCTTGTTGCGAAGGAGGTTAAATAACGCTCCAAACTGACATGGCCATTTTCAGAGGGGTCCCTTGACCTCTGACCTCTAGATGTGTGAATGTAAATGGGTTCTATGGGTACCCACGAGTCTCCCCTTGAAAGACATGCCCACTTTATGATAACCACATGCAGTTTGGGGCAAGTCATAGTCAAGTCAGCACACTGACACACTGACAGCTGTTGTTGCCTGTTGGGCTGCAGTTTGCCATGTTATGATTTGAGCATATATTTTATGCTAAATGCAGTACCTGTGAGGGTTTCTGGACAATATTTGTCATTGTTTTGTGTTGTTAATTGTTTTCCAATAATAAATATATACATAAATTTGCATAAAGCAAGCATATTTGCCCACTCCCATGTTGATAAGAGTGTTGAATACTTGACAAATCTCTCTTTAAGGGACATTTTGAACAGATAAAAAAATGTGTGATTAATTTGCGATTATAGCGATTAAGTATGGACAATCATGCGACTAAATATTTAAATCGATTGACAGTCCTAGTTAAAACTACTTGTCACACGCAGGCTAGTTCTCCCAAAATGGAAAAAACTCACAACCTCCCATTTACATTTTGTCATAAAGCACTTAAAACTAGAGAAACTCAGGTTTATACGTGACTCTGCTGTCAAATTTGAGAAAATGTGGTATCCCTTCCTGGACTACGCTGAATCTAAGCTTTAAATCTCTCTCTTTACTTCATTTTTAGATACGTTACATCAATGAATTTTCATGTTGAATCTGTAAGCGACTTGATCTGAAAACTGAAAACCAATACATTTTTTAATACATTAAAACAACTGCTTGTCACTCAGAGTTTATGTTCAAATGTATCCAGACGTTCTTGTGCATCTTTGTGCCAGGTTACTGAAGAAGCAGAGGAAACACTGTAAACTAATGCAAAAGGGGGCTTGGGTGCAAAGTTCTCCTGAAGGAGGTATTATGGCTCTAATGCTATGTGAACAAAAAAGTGTCTTAGGATAAGTTGTTCCAGGCATCTCCAGCTTTTAATGCTTACTGCGCATGATAAGCTTAAGCGCTCGACTGTAGTAAAAACCTATATCCTTACATATCCCTATACTCGATGACAAAGCAAAATTGAGACTAATGTAAATGCTCCTAGGAAATAGGACGTGTCATTTCTGTAGCTCCACTACTATTTTACCCGTGTCTGTGTGGGGATTGCAAACAAAAAAACTCACCTTAAGGTCTCTGTTGGCAACGAGACGGAGCTGCAAAGCTTTTTGCGAGCTTTAGATCCAAACTCTAAAAAAACAAAAAACAAGACTCAGTCAAACTTGAATGACAAAGAAATCTATACTCCACATTTCATTCAACATTCAGTATCTCTGTGCTGATATTGGGAGTATTGGAACACTGGTCAAAATGAACTGTACATTTCTGGCATTTGGAAGTACATCAACGGTTAAAATCATCAATATAAAACTGTTTTATATCTATGGTTAAAACAACATTCAGATGGACACTTTTATTTTGTAGCCAGCAAGGTAACGAAAACGAGCACACCCAACAACATGGTGCAGGAAGAAGAGAAAATGTGGTTAATGTCAGTTAAAGTGTGGTCTTTGTTTGACAAACGATGTAAGCAGGCAGTGAGCAATGGACTTAACAAATAATATTACCAATTTGGGATCATTTTTATGAAAAAAATGTTTGGATTCTTTCGATCACCACTCTCACAACTTTATTTTCGTCTCTCTTGTTTACCATGTCAGTAAATCTGAATGAATTATACTTTGGTGCTCATGGTTTCCGTAAAATGAACTGAACGATTGAATTGTGGAGAATGTAACCGATCAAAGGATGTGTAACATCGTCCATATTGACAAAAGTTACCCGTTGTCAAAGTTGTCTAATTGAGACCTGCATTTATCTGTCAAAACGTGTAGCCACACCCGGCAAGTGCGAGAGACTCGGCATGTAATTGGGGCTCGGCTTTTAATTTAAGTTTTACAGTGTGTTTTTGTAAATTGTTTTGTTTTTTTAACATTTGCACATTTAAACAGTCCTCTAGCAAATTATTCATATGGTGATATACAATGAAAATACATGATAAAATGCTGATAAAAGAGACAATAAATGGTTTACATGCAACTGAAAAGTAATTTATTTTATTTTCCCAGATTAAACACCGACAATGTGCCGTTCAGTTTTGACGGCACATTTCCAGCCTCAGCATGAGTCACTCGTCAAAAAAAGGTTACTCAGAAAGTTCACATCCAGTTCCCAGCTGATAGTTGACCCTCTCGCTCTCATGTCACAGCAACAGCAGCCTGTTGTAAAGTTGTATCCCAGTATAGGAGACAGATCATGTTACTGCTCCAGACGCCTCCAGAACACCTCCTGCCTATTTTGGCCTCCAAAGACTGCGGCAATACAGCGGGACAGAAAGTATGGAAGTGAAAGGTGTGAGTCCTAATGCTCACTTAGACATCAAGCTCAAAAGCTTTTCGATGTTTTGTGTTGTGACCCCGTGAAATTCAAGGACTCAAAAGCAACGATGTAAGGGATGACACAAGTCAGAATTAGACACAAGCGAGTCCAGATATCTTAAAACATTATTTTGTCTCAAATCCACAATGATTCGAGATTTCGAAGCCTTTGGGAACCTTGTGTACATGTATATCTGTCTGTTCATCTGTCTGGAAAGCCCCTTGCACAGACGCCAGTCCGGCTTTCCTTGGAAACGCCTGCAGGTTGTCAACAAAACAAGCAGCACAAGGCTCAAGGTTGACAGTGCCAGAGAGCAGCTTATGCTGCTGACGGTCCAAAAGTGAGTGTGGTGAGGAGAGGGATTTTCTATAAATATTCAGAGGTGCAAAATAGACTTCCTGAGTGAACTGGGCCTTCGCTTGCACACAATCTGTTTGGAAAGTCCTCCTCCACCTCAGCAGGCAATGATGGAGTGAGGTAGAAATCAGAGGGCAGCAGGAAACGGGAAAAAGCATCAGCGATAGCACACACCTGTTGAATCCACAGCACTAAATGTGTAGTAAAAATGATCTTTTACTAACAAACCACACACCCCATTCATTCGAAGCAGCCTGATGCTGACATTAATACCCATAGTACTGCATCTATAAAATATCCCGAAATCCTTAAATGCATCAGATAGGGATGAATAACTCTTACATACGTCATGAATCCTCGTTTCATCTGATCCAACGAAGCAAACAGAAGCAAAAACAGGAAACTTCACAGCCCGTCTTGCAAAGCCGAATCCCCCTGCCTATTGTATCGCTGACAGCCACCAATCTCTGCCATTTATCTCAGTAAGGAGCTAAATTGCATTAGCACAGTCCCCCAAGCAGTCTATAGAGTTAAGGGTATTCAAGGTGGGTTAAGCAAGTCAACCTATAGCCAGACCAAGCCTTCCCCTTTCAAAGGCCTTACCTTGGCCACATGGCTGCTCATGGTTCACATGGTAACTAGAGATCCATGGGTTTCGAAACATGTTTAGGGAGAAGAACAGGAGGATGCTGCTAGACTCCCCTCCGGTCACAGCGGTGGTGACGGCGGTTGACAGCAGGAGTGGCAGCGGCGGAGGCGAGGGCTGCTACCGGCAAGCAGCGAGGCAGGGATGGAGGCAGTGACACACACACACACACAAACACACGGACAAGCAGAACACCCACAGCAGAGTGACTGCTCCGGCTACACAGCGAGCTACAGGCTACAAAGACTGGCTGTCATAGAAGGTGTATGTGTCGGTGTGCATGACAGCGTGTGTGTGTGTGTGTGTGTGTGTGTGTGTGAGCTGAGCGAGAGAGACAGCGCAGCAGGGTGCTAAAGCAGCTCAGAGCCCTAATCAGATTACAGGCAGAAATTAGCCTTGATGATAAAAACTCTGGAACAGGATTGGAGGAGGGTGCCAGCCGGGCCGCAGGGGGTGGTATGGGGCCCGGGGCTACTGGAAGTCAGATGGTCTCCTTAATACACACACATATCACGATGGCCAGGTGTCATAAAGCCAGGACTTGCATTTATATTAGGGCTGTCAATCGATTAAAACATTTAATCGGGATTAATCGCACATTATTTATACGTTCAAAATGTAACTTCAAATGTATGTATATATTTATTATTGGAAATCAATTAACAACACAAAACAGTTACAGATATTGTCCAGAAACCCTCACAGGTACTGCATTTAGCATAAAGAAATATGCTCAAATCATAACATGGCAAACTGCAGCCCAACAGGCAACAACAGCTGTCAGTGTGTCAGTGTGCTGACTTGACTATGACTTGCCCAAAACTGCATGTGATTATCATAAAGTGGGCATGTCTGTAAAGGGGAAACTCGTGGGTACCCATAGAACCCGTTTTTATCCATATATCTTGAGGTCAAGGGACCCCTTTGAAAATGGCCATGCCAGATTTTCCTCGCCAAAATTTAGCGTTATTTATCCTCCTTCGTGACAAGCTAGTATGACATGGTTGGTACTAATTGATTCCATAGGTTTTCTATTTTCATATGATGCTATGATTCTTCACTCTACATTTAAAACTGAGCCTTAAAAAATTAAACTTTAAAAATTGCAAGTTGCGTAATGCGTTAAAGAAATTAGTGCTGTTAAAGGAATTTGCGTTAACGTGTTATTATCGTATTAACGTTGACAGCCTTAATTAATAATAATATCATTATCAAGTTGTCAGATGGTTTATTCTGTTTTTAAATGCAGCTGGAGTCAACCAGATCATAAAATTCAGTGTACCACTGCGAATATGACTCATTATGGTTGTATGGTATGGTATGGTATGGTTGTATGTATTTACTGACAGCCTTGTCTGGGTGCCAGTTCAACCAGCAATAAAGGCTTTATTAAAGCTGTCACATGCAATGCAGTAGAACCAGAGACTGTATATAATATGGATGTAGTCGTAACGTCCCCCATAGGTTTCTGAAGGGCCGTCGTGAAACTCAAAGTGGGTGGCTTCAGCCGTCACCATCTTAGCAGTGACAACACAGCCTAACACCGCTTCCTAACAGCGACCGAGCGAACTCTTGCGAAAGGAGTGCTCTCTATTACATATGAGCGCAAATTGATATTGATTAGCTGTCAATTACTGTCAGCGTTGATTTCGACCAGGTTTTTCAAACAGGCGACAAGTCACTTTGCCTGTTTGCTGACGCACGGAGCAGGTTAGCTCATCTTCATTGGGGTAAAACTGAAACAATCTGATGTTCGCTTGTCCGATCACTTCCAGTTAGGAAGAGTTGTAACTCCCGGCTAATCCAAAAATGGGCAAAAAGGTGGCTCGTCGGTGGAGCTGAGGCGGCCCGGGTGACGCAGCAGAGGAGACAGCTAGCAGCTAGCGACTTGGTACGACACCCACCTGTCACTCAAAGCAGCCACGCCCTCAATTATGCCGAACTTTAAGCCTTGATATAATTAAAACGGATGATTTATATAAACGGTAAAGTTGTCATGAATGGGGATATTAGCTTTAGAGACCAACACCGTCTTTTGTACCAGACTGTAAACATGTTTATTTCTGCTGTAAAGTCGCTCATTTTGACATGGGGGTCTGTGTGGAGTGACTCGCTTTTGGAACCAGCCTCAAGTGGCCATTTGAGGAACTGCAGTTTTTGACACTTACGCTTTGGCTTCATTTTTCAGCACCAGAGGTTGCCGCTTGAGTAGAACATTGTTCATAATTCCCTGCCATATTCTAATGTTTTCTCATAAACACAACACCAATAGTGAGGATTTTTGATAATTTTGTTAAAAATCTTATAAAAATGACTACACCTAATTGATGGGGGTGTAGTTTATTTCAGTGTCTGCCCTCCTCATCATGCATCTCTCTACAGCACACACATACAGTATAATTCATACAAGCTTTAACTCGGTGTGAACTCAGAAGTACAGACACAATCACAGAGCGGGTCCGGAGTGCTGACACAGTCTCATGTAATAAATGGCAAAACCCACTTGTCTTAAGTCATCACATCAAGTAGTGTGAGGCGAATATTAGAGTCAGATGAGGAATCAGTCGAGGTGACAGTGAGTGTTCAGTACCCAAGCAGTCACATGACCAATCATCACATCATGGACTGAGTCCCTAGGATGCTTCTCCAAATGCTCGCTAAGAGGAAGGGGGAGAAAAAGTGTTTTATGTATTTAATGCTGATATTTTTAATTACCAATGTCCTTCCTGAACTTTCCAACTGTTTACAAAAGTAAAAGTATATCATAGGGACTGCCGACTCCAAATCCATGCGCTTGCGTCCCCTCTGAACTCTAAACAGCAGAGGCTTAAAGCAAAACGAGGGTCTTCGGTAAAGAATACATAAAACCCTCACTGATATCTAGAAATAGTATGAGATTTATTGCCATTTACATTACTCTTTTGTCCAAAGCGTCATACGAGCACAATGCATATGTACCTGTAGGGCGTGCAGGTGCCTGTAGGCTTAAAATCATATTTTGTTCTTACAACCCAGAAAGCACAAGGGAAGCAACATAACGGAGGACACAGTTTAGAGAACTGAGATGAGCAAACTAAAGAAAAAGGGCTGTAGGTGGAGCCAAATCAATGAAACAAATACAACAAAAGGTTTACCTCCTATCAACTCAGGATCACAGCTACCTTGATGGCTAATCAAAACTAAAATAAAAAAAACCCTGTCTGACTGAAATTCTTTGGCTCTGCTAAATAAATTTTGCAATGTGATGCCCTGCAGAGATTGGAAGACACTACTAGACGTGAGTATAATACTATAAATGGTCTTTATCATCGCTGTAACATTCGTGTGCATCACACACAGAAGAAGGCAAAACATTCACAGGTGATCTCAAAGCTATCTGAACTGTATTGTAACAGGTGGTCTGATAATAAAAAACGCTCTTTTACTGTCACACACCTCTGGACTCTTAGTCTTGCTCACTTGCACACTCACTCGCCTCCCTCTGTCTGCTGCCGTTTCTTCACCCTTTCACACACAAACTCCCCCCCACCTTCCCCAGTCTGCCTCCGCTCCCTGTAGACGCCCCTAATAAGGCAACATGTGTTGTGAGTGGCTGCCTCGGGGAGAGGTCACCCTGTCAGCCGGCTGGCCGTGTTTACCAGGGGACCGTCTCCACGCCTGCTCGCTGCTCTGCCTTGTTTTCTTTCCCCCTCCTTCTCCCTTTCATTCCCCAACATTTGTCATCCTCGCCATCCATCTCGCTCAATCCCCCCATCCCAACTCCCTCACATTCCTCATCTTCTTCTTTTCTCTCTTCTCTTTCTTGCATTCTTGGTGTTTCTGAATCTATTTGCTTCTTCACCTGTCATCTCTCCATGTCACTTGGTTATCTCTCTCTTTACCCCTTCTTCCATGCATTCCACATTTTACAATTTCAAAACAGACCACGCGTCACTCAAAAACTTTTCTTAGAAGTAAACCACACTGGCATAAGGCAGAATACTTGAAACCTTCCAAGTAACCAAACTGAGGTGGACTATGGGTGGGTAAGTCAATGACAACATGGGAACTTGTGTCAGACCTCAGGACCAGTAAGATCTGGATTTGCAGACCTCATATACTCTCCCAGTTAACAGTCATTTGTTGATGAATTAGCTCTTTAATTTTGGGGCTGGATGTTTTAAAAAGACTCGGTCAAAACAGAGTGTATGTCTGGACCGTGTACGGTCAGTCTGTGAATTTGTGGCTAAATTGTTACAAAAATAGTCAGTGGTCATGTCTATAATGTTAAATCCAGCGGTCCGCCGAGGGACGCGCTGCTCCACTCAACTGGCCGTTGACCCTATCGTGGACGCACCCGATGTCCCTGGTTTTCTGCTTGCCGTTTCAAACGGGAAACAACATGGCAGCCTGCTCGTAAACTTTCTGTTATTCCGTCTGAACAATCCACCAAAATCTACTTCTGAAAACATTTTAATGCCACCGCTGAATCTCGTTTCATTTTAGAACCAGATCACCTAGTCTGACAGCTTGGTCCAAGTTTCGTGAGCTGGACATGTCGCGCTGGACGGGTTCATTTGCATTGAGGACTGTTCCCCGCCTTTTCATTTTGAAAGAGCAACGGCCAATGAGGAAACTCCAGGCAATGTCTTCTATCTCACTTGCACAATCTGCAATTTCCTCGCCCTAACTCAGGCTTTTCCATCCTCATGGGAAAGAGAACATTAATGAAACCACACTGTGAGAATACAAGATCACTATTTATAAAATACTACCACTATACTTTTCAAATTTAGATGTACATAAATCATAAAACTCAAATGCCAGCAGCCTGTTCATTACCATTTTCACAATTATCACTCACAACCTCAGCGGTCATGTTACCAGCTACAAAAAAAAAAACCTGCACCAATGAGACTCAACGGTTTCATCTTGCAACACTGGATGTACAAACCAGTCAATAAAACTCAACACCCTGGACATCATGTAGGTAAACACACCACGAGGTGTGTGACTCAACGTCAGAGCAGCTCTCTGCTAATCAAACTTTAAGCTGAGAAGCTCAGCAGCATTATAGTGGTCATACATGGTGGACTTATGGAAACCACATGATCCTTTGTTTGAGGCTGTCTTTATGCAGCCTGAGCTTTACTGAGCTCAATGCTTTATAGTATGTGATCTACATGACCGGCTGTAGTTGAGCACAGACTTCTGTTTTAACAGGACAAAACTTAAACCACGGTTTAACTCACAAAAACAAGTAATTAAATTTCACACAATAACCTTCTTCAGAGCAACAAACAGTAACTAGCCAAACAGAAAACTTACCTTCAACTACTTTACCAGCCACTTTAAAAAGGTTAAAGAAAAACATTTTTCATAATAATTTCTATCTGAGGAGAGAAGTTTGAGCATTTTTCACTTTTGACACAAGTTAACCAGAATTAACCACAATATTAATATCTATAAGATAGATTCACATTGGCCCTCGGCACTTTCCTACAGTTATTGCACACACTGTTTCTCATATTTGAGCAGAGAAAACATAAAAATAAACATATAGTAATGTTGTATCATTACATGATAAATTAAGATAACATAGATTAATTTAACAAAAGGAAAATTGATAGATGAGACACCTCATTTACTGTAGTGTAAATGTGATGTGCAATATTCAGAGCATGGGAATTATTATGTCAATTGTAGTGACAGTTTTTGAGACTTTAGTGTCTGACTCTACTGAAGATACTTTTTTGAAAATGTAAGCTTTATTGTACTAATAGTAAAGGTATTGCAAAGACTGGTTGTATTGGGCCTCTACCTCACACCCCCACACAACCCGTTCACCTACTATAGCAAGTTTCGCTACTAAAGCCGGAGGTAGTAATATTTTTTCCTTTTTCGACAGTACTCATCTACCTGTGCGTTGAATGGATGCTTTTAAAACTGTGTTTGTTCTTAAAGGAGCAGTGTGTAGGATCTGGAGGTATCTGCCGGTGAGGTTGCAGATTGCAACCAACTAAAGCCTCTCCCGTGTGCCAAGCGTGTAGGAGAACTACGGCGGCCGATGCAAAAACGCGAATGGCCCTCTCTAGAGCCAGTAGCGTAGGTCATTTGGAGCAGAGCCAGTGCGTAGAGATTGTGTGTACGTGGGGAGTGAGTGGTGAAGCGAGAGAGAGAGAGCAGTGGCGGTAGCGCATAACGTTATCGACTCCGGCCCAAGCAGGAAAAGTTAACAGAGTTTGGTTTGTCTGTTCTGGTCCATATGTAGATACAAACGGCTCATTCTAAGGTAACGAAAACACGACGATTCTTATTTTAAGATGATTGTACACTAAAGAAAACATACTTATTAATAGTATATTCCATTTCTGCCAATAGATCCCTCCAAATGCTACACACTGCTCCTTTAAGCCAGCGTGTCTATACTGCAAATCAGGTATATCAGGCATATTTTCTTTCTTTCTGTTCAGCAATACTGTCTGTGTTTTTAACAATAAATAAAATGCAAGACTTCCTGCACATCCTGGAGGACTTTTTCGAGGCATTTGTTACCACACACGTGGTGTTAAGAATGGCAAAGTGGTTATTGTTTTATTAGGAAAATGATAATTAATTTTGCAACTTCTGTGCACTTTGGGCAGCAGCAGACACTGTGCTCCAAGCTGGCCTGCCTTTATTAGGAGAAACTGTCTCTGTGTAATGTAGACACAGACACACACATGCACTAATATAAACCCATGCACACACATGCAGAGGAATTATATGATCCAAAGTGTCTCTCTCAAACACACACAATAACAGGGGTCAAGTGAGAGCCTGAGGCAAGCAGAGCAGGAACCTTCATCCTTCCTTAAACATTTACTCTTTAGATCCAGATCCGCGTTCCTCTCTGCTGCCTTGCATCAACTCAGCCTGACACTCGGCACAGAAATCTGCCTGCTCTGCTCTTATATGGATATCGATGAGCACAGAGCCCGGTGCTGAGGAGAGACACTTAAGAAGTTCTTCAACTCTTAGAAGGGGCAGGAGAGAGGGAGGAAAAGGAAGGAGAGAGAGAGAGAGGAGTATTTCATGCCAGAAATGGTTACTTGAGGATTTGGATGTCTTTTCTTAAAGTGGCAGTAGGCAGTATATTCTTGGCATCATTGGGCAAAAATTAATAACCTTTCAGCATATTGTAATTCAAGTGTTCTGAGAGATGACTAGACTTCTGCACCTCCTCGTGGCTCTGTTTTCAGGCTATAAAAAATTGATTCATATTTGATCAGCGCTGCCTAGTTTGACCGTTTGGTCGGAGTTCGCGAGTGATTGACAGCCGGCTGTCATAGACGGCAGCTGGACAGCAGACCTCAGATCAGCTCTTACTGCTTGCTTTCCTCCGGTCTATGAAATCTTGAAGATGCCGTTAGGAGCACCGGAGGACACAGGGGCACATGATTTTTTTTCAGATTACCTGTCTCATGCACTGCTGTCAGGATATAACAAAAAATTACTTTTTTTTAATCATATTTGCTCCAATCTTGCCTACTTCAGCTTTAAAGGTACATCGTCCAGGAACATTTTCAAATTTTGTAACATGATGAGGTAACTTAAGGTAAATACAAAAGAGTCACATCAACTCATTTGTTCAATTTAATACAATGCTTCCTTGGTAAAGTGTCTCAAAATTACTGCAGGGTCATTTCTGCAGCTTTTCTACTTTAAGCTACACATAAAATTAAGATGAGAGAGAGAGAGAGAGAGAGAGAGAGAGAGGATGATATGCAACATAAGCCATGGCTCTGATTATAACCCATGTTAAAGATAATGCTCTGATACATTCAGATTTACAACTATTAATGGGAATACAATGGTAAATGAATCCGCCCATGTTTCTTTCCCAGTAGCTCTTAAGTAGACCATCATATACGACCAGTGGTGTAATGTAACAACGTTTTTGTGAGTATCTGGACTTTACTTGAGTTTTTACATTTCTGTCAACGTTCACTTTTACTCTACTGCATTTCCTAAATAAAATGTGTACTTTTACTCCGATGCATTTCGCCTAAGCATCTTTGTTACTCGTTACTATTGCAAGCAAGCAGGTTTGGGGAATCAGTGGTCCTAGCCTGCAAGTTAGATCATTCACATGATGGGCTAGTGCAAACAAAGTGCTCTCAAAGCCATAGTTAAGTTACGATTTCCGCTCAAGTCCAGGCAGGCTGCATGTCAGATCACGCTACGTGCTACTTGTGACTACGAGGGAAAATCGCCTGCCGAGGCGATTTTCGAACTGAAAGTTCACCAAAGTGAGCTGCATTTCAAATGCAAAGATGCAAATTTGCTTCGCAACCGGAAGCAAATGTTTTTTCACGCTTTCACTCGCATAGAACTGAAGTTAACGGAAGGCGAATATTAATTCTGCGCATGTGTGACCGCCCCATAAACTTCATAAATCTCAAAATTCAATCTCAAAAAACAATATTAACAGCATTTACTTGTACTTTTACTTTCCATACTTAAGTACAATTAATATCAGAAAATTACTTTTGATACTTAAGTACAGTAAATATCAGATACTTTAAGAATTTTGCTCAAGTAATATTCTAATAGGTGACTCTAACCTCTACTAAAGTCGTTTTCTGGTTAGATATCTGTACTTTTACTCAAGTGTGGCTTTCAGGTACTTCATCCACCGCTGTATACAAACAACTGATTCATAAGATATTCAACCAATAAAAATATACCTTTCACCATTTCTCCACAGCACATTTACAAATCTATGTTAGTAGGACTATTAGGAGTATTTTCATTTTCATAATACCAGTATAAATAGGCTTTGTGTCCAGTGGCACCTGTGCATAACTTCATACTTCTGCAATGATAACTAGGACTTAATCACGGTAACTTATACTTTGAAGTCATTCTTCCTTTCCATACTGTCTTCTAAACCAGTGGTTCTCAACCTTTTTGAGTCGCAACCCCCCCAGAATAATCAGGTTGGTGTTCGCGACCCCCCCGCGATTTTGAGTGACTATTGTGACTGCTCTGATTGATAAATTTAGGCTAAATATATAATGCTTTGTTTGTGATAACAGTTTTGTTTAGTTTTGCCGGCTAGCACCGGGGCGTTGTCCAGTGAGCTCCAGGCACTGTGAATTTTTGAACGCACACTTTTTCTCTCACTGTGACCCGCCGGAAATCCCTTGTCAAAAACTCATGTGCATGCACACTTTGACTCTCACACTCAATAAAATCTGTTCTAAGGCAAATTATATCTAATGGTACAGGCCATGTAATGTAAAACCATTCCCCCAGTCTAAAATATGGTATTTTATTTTGTTCTCCACAATCATCTGGCGACCCCCGGAAATTATCTCACGACCCCCTTGGGGGTCCTGACCCCCAGGTTGAGAATCACTGTTCTAAAATGACCAAATCATGCATTACCATACCAAAAATTGTTTGTATTATACAATTTTAAGTACTTTATTTGATTTATTGTTTTTATTCTACCTGTGTGCTCATATGCCATGTACACAACCTGCTGCAACCACCTTACTTCCCAGTGTGTTTTTCAAAAAGGAAACCTTAACTGACTGGATTCTATTGAAATATCTTAGAAACATCCAGAAAGTCCAATTACTGTACCATACCAGCAAGTCACATTCAAGTCACATGCAACCCAAACAGCAGTCATACATTTAGAGAGAGGCAAGCATGTTAGCAGAGCAGCAGGAGCCTGTGCACAGCTCTCTGACATGCTAAGTGCTGACAGTAACAGCAGACAGGGGGGGGTGCTGAGTACAAGCTACAAGTTAACCGGTGCATGAGACCACATTCAGCAGGTCACACTGCAGGACCTGCTCTGATGCAAGAGAGTGATGAAAGCATGCAAGATGGAGATGCTGATTGAGTCCCTTGCTAAGGGACACATCAATGGGGCCGTTTGCTGTTCTGAGAACAGAATCTTTGCCTCTGCATACTGCAAACACCAACAACAACATAAGAGAGGAGCTCTATTTCATCATTGCCCAGAGTAAAAAGTGCAAGAATCTGCACTTGTTTAGGGTGAAACACCTGAAACTACTTTGTATAAAAGCTCTTTATTCTGGCGTCCATTTGCTGACCAACTAAAAAAAGCTTAGAAGTGCAAACAAGAAGACGTAGCAAAGCATACATGCATTTGTTCGTATATGTTTTAACTAGGGCTGTTAAAGTTAATGCGATAATAACACGATAACGCAAATTTGTTTTAACGCCACTAATTTCTCGAACGCATTAACGCAACTTGTGATTTTTAGGTTGTAGCGGGTTCAGTTTTAAAGCTAGAGTGAAGATACTGTCATCATATAAAACTATAAAATACTAGCTAGCATACACTAGCATACTAGCTTGTCGGGAAGGAGGCTAAATAACGCTCCAAAAACTGGCATGGCCATTTTCAAAGGGGTCCCTTGACCCCTGACCTCCAGATATGTGAATGAAATTGGGTTCCATGGGTACCCACGAGTCTCCCCTTTACAGACATGCCCACTTTATGATAATCACATGCAGTTCGGGGCAAGTCATAGTCAAGTCAGCACACTGACACACTGACAGCTGTTGTTGCCTGTTGGGCTGCAGTTTGCCATGTTATGATTTGAGCATATTTTTATGCTAAATGCAGTACCTGTGAGGGTTTCTGGACAATATTTGTAATTGTTTTGTGTTGTTGATTGATTTCCAATAATAGATTTATACATACATTTACATAAAGCAGCATATTTGTCCACTCCCATGTTGATAAGAGTATTAAATACTTGACAAATCTCCCTTTAAGGTACATTTTGAACAGATAAAAAATGTGTGATTAATTTGCGATTATAGCGATCAACTATGGACAATCATGTGATTAATCGCGATTAAATATTTTAATCGATTGACAGCCCCAGTTTTGACATATTTAACAAAGAATGCAGGCCTTCAACAAATGAACGCATGTAGCTGGGTGATAATAAAAATGTTTCTACAACACTTGGAGATGATTGCAAATCTGTATTCTTATATGTATATGAACAGAATCCAGTGGCAGAGGATTCAAGCATGGTGCCGGACAGTAAACCTGTCTGTTCATTTTGACGGGTGCAGCAGGTGCAGAGCACCAAGCAACTGCCGTACGGAGTCACACACACTATAAAAACAAAACTGTGGAGAAATGACGCCTGGCCACTGTTGGAACAACACGCCAGCCCAACACGCCAGCCGATAGATCAGCTGCACACACATACCACCATACAGCCATAATCTGGAGGTTGGAATGCTAATACCCGTGTGGTTACTTGAGACGGCGCAAAGCAACAAGAGGGAGGCTTGGTTGGGACATTGCATTCAGTCCTCCAGGGGAGAAAATCTAAACCAGACACCAGTCACGCACTGATGAGTTTTGGCACCAAAGTTTCCCTCCGCTACTGGGTAGTTTGGCAAAAATAATAAGGAGTGTCAATGAATGAGTTTCCCAATCTTACAGACACTTCAGCAGGTACAATACTTAAACTGAATGCCAAACTTTGATTGCGCAGCAATATGATTCTTTTGGACACGATGCACTTTTCAAATAAGGTGACTCTGATTTTGTCTCTGACTGTAGGGGATTCTGTTTTGACATACAATGCTGTGGGTTTAAACTATGTCTGATGGTTTACAAAATCCACCTGCTATTACCTACTTTTACACCACAATTAATAAATACAAAACAACTAATGGCTGGTTAACAATCAAACTGACAGAAAGCTAATTTACCAGTCAAATTTCCATCTCTTTTTCAAGTCCACCAGATCAGGAGGCAACTTCTGTGCATTTAAATCTCTTGTCAGTAAATGATGGTTTTGTTACTCTATCTGATGCCAGAAGACAAATCTTTTTATATTAAATCCTGAGGACGCTATTGCAGCACAAAAGTAAATTAAGTAGCCTAACGTATTGGCCAAACGTCCTTTTATCTACTGAGCATTTAACCCAGAGTCTACACTTTGCAACTCAGCACAAAGCTGAATGATGAATGGTTGTCAGATTTATCATAAAAGAACCATCTGCCTATATAGCATGCATGAGATCAAACTAAGAAATGGAAAATGATACTTACAATGCTTTAGCTCCAATACTAAGGGACTGAGAGATATGCTTCACAGGTGAAGTTCATTCACCCGGCAGTTGAATTCTGGGATTTGAAGAAGGGTCTCCGTAGTTCCTTATTCAGAGCGAAGCAGATGCCGAGGAGGCAGGAGGCGCAGGCGTGAGCAGGTAAACCCAAACACAGGATCCAAAGTCATCCAACATGAAGCAGGTCCAACCTCAGCTGCCGACAAATATAGCCTGGTGCTTTCCCACCAGCTCTGCTGCACTGGGCCAAATAAATCAGTCAGAGCAAAGAAGAAAGAGAAGAAGGGAGAGAGGGAGAGAGGGAGTGGGGTATGCAGGAGAGGGGGTGAAGGAGAGAGACAGGAATGAAGCTGAGAAAAAAATACACAAGAGGGGTGCTAGAACAGACTCCAACAAGAAGTGATTTCCTCAAACTATTCCAAAAGTCAAAACTGTGGCTCTTAAAATGTCCATTCTTGTTAACCAGGTTTGGGACCGCTGGTCTGATAGTTTAGACTGACAGTGAGAGGCGACACAACACTGCTTCCAAGGGGTTTGGGGAGTGCGGGGCCAAAATCGGCGTGGTAACCTCATCCCACAGCAACCATGTATGGGCTGAAGAGAGCGGCCTCGATAGACGGGCATCTGCCATAAATAGCCAGGAAGCGTCTGGCTCCCAGCGCAGGGGGATCGAATCAGCTGTTAAACTACAATCCAGCAGCACAGTGTGGCCCAGGCTCTGCAGGAACTCCTGCACTACAACACTGGGCTCTTTACAGCACAGAGCTGCAATAAACGTCTACACATTGGCATTATACCCTGTATGTGTTATATTTACATTTGTATTAATTTCAGCCAAACAACTAATTCTGTATCCAACTGTAGGATAGATTTACATTTCTGGTTCATCAGTTTTATAAACGTAAAACGTATTGCACGGCTTTAAAGGCCACGACTGACAAAATCTTAAGAGTTGAGCCTTATCTCTACTTAGGATTTAATGCTTTATGATCACGATCCTTGCCAAAGTACTCACTACAAGACAGCTGTGAGATGCACAAAAGAGGATCTCTTCTGTACTGATGTAAATATTTATGAAAAAACTATTGTTCATCTTCAAAAATGGAAACGTGAGCAGAGCAAGCAAACTTTTTTTTTACATTTTATTTGGCAATGTGTCTTATAAAAAGACAAAAAAATAAATACATTGAAAAAGTAGGCAATAAAGTCAACAAAAATCTTGTTGAAATAACATTTAATTTTAGAGAAATTGGAAGCATGTTGGAATTTAAACGTTATTTTACCAATTAGTTTGGAATGGTACAACTGTATGGGAATTATAGCCAGTGTAAAAATGGACTGTTTATAGAGTGACAATAATTTTCACATATGTGTCTAAAAGTGACCAGATGTATGCTATATATAAATGGACTAGAATAAACAGGTGAAGGTGTGCTCTGCCTTCACATCCTCTGATCTGGTTTTTAGTATTGTATTATTATAGTTTGGCTCCATCTTCTGGACATAAGAAATACATAACAGTGTATGCAATCCTTTGGGTCTCTACTACAGGTGTTTACAACAAACACATTTAAATACAAGAAGTAATCTACTCCTTTTAGTTTAATCGTCTTCCCAAGTACTGGGGTGTACGCGTTACAGTCGAGAATGCAGTCTGTGTGCAAGGAGGACAACTGTCACTGTGCCAATAATGGAGTTACTTATTCCCCAAGCAACAGAGGCGAGCGTGCTTGACAGTAGTACAAGTGTACAGTAATGACAGATATGTAGGTTACTTACGGTGGCATGACTTGGAGACTTGAGGCAGCTGTGATGGAGGGACAGCTGGAGATTAATGGCAGTGAGGTCTGAAGAACAGAGGCAGTGGTACAGTTTCATGAGCTCTGAAGAACACCATAAATCCACGGTAAACAAAAAGTGTGATATATTACTAGATCATTAGAAAACAGACAGTTACATCATCAGATATGTGATGATATTATAACTAAAATAGCTTCACAGTTGTAATGAAAAAAATCAAAATTTGTCCCAGTTTATTTCCTCTTGCAGTGTATGTGAATGACATAAGCTGACAGGAAGTAAACATGGACCCAGACGGTTTATATAACTACATTCAATGGCAAACATACAACATTAAAATGGTCCTTATTTGACTTTGGGATTACACTAAACACCATTGTGGGAAAACTGTAACATGAGTGAGGTTCCTGTAGTCATAGTGACTGCAGTATTATCAGTTAGACAAAGCAGTACCACCAGCTACTAGTAACTGTATGCTAACACTAGTAGCACATTACTTTTTATCAGTAGGTTAACTGTTTAGTAATAGTTGACATTATTTCAGTGAAAAGTTGTGTCCTATTAGCTACTAAATATCCTGCTTTTCTACAGTTTTAACGTTTCCCGAGGAAGGAAGGCGGCCATGCTGGAGGATAACGTCACGACAACGGTAGCCACTAGCTAATGGCTAACTTTAGCTAGTGGCTAACTTTAGCTAGTGGTTAACTTTAGCTAGAGGCTAACTTTAGCTAGTGGCTAACTTTAGCTAGTGGCTAACTTTAACTAGTAGTTAACTTTAGCTAGAGGCTAACTTTAGCTAGTGGCTAACTTTAACTAGTAGTTAACTTTAGCTAGTGGCTAACTTTAGCTAGTGGCTAACTTTAACTAGTGGCTAACTTTAGCTAGATGCTAACTTTAGCTAGTGGCTAACTTTAACTAGTGGCTAACTTTAGCTAGAGGCTAACTTTAGCCACTAGCTAACTTTAACTAGTGGCTAACTTTAGCTAGTGGCTAACTTTAGCTAGTAGCTAACTTTAACTAGTGGCTAACTTTAGCTAGTAGCTAACTTTAGCTAGTGCTACCACGTTAGCCTCCTTTCTTTGGCAAATCGGAAGCTTCAATCTTCAAGGGAACCTGCTCTGGACTCTGGTTAGCAACAATGGTGAGAGCACAACAGAATACTGTGTGTTAATGAGTGTGAATAAGTCCAGACATCGTTGTCCTAGTTGGGGCTAGCTTTAGCTACCGTTACAGAGTAGCCTCACTAGCTAACGTTAGGTAACGCTAGGTGTTGCAGTTATGCTAACTAGCTAGCTAACATTGGTAACCTTCTGCGAAACACAACTCACCGTCATTGTGCTGAATGAAAGACCCTTAACTGGTTTTCTGGAGTCTTTATTCATCAAGTCGAGCTGGTAGACTGGCAGCACTAACTTATAGCAGTATTTAGTGTAAAGTAGTGAACTTCCTGTTAGCTAGCTAAATGACACCTGATGCTGATGCATTGATTCAATGTTCAATACATGGATAGCTTTAAATGAGATTGATATTAGGCTAGTGAGATTAATAATTAAACTGGCTATTAGAAGCATTTATCAAGCAATAAAGTTACTGTAGTTCATTTATGTGGCAACCTATAATGTTATCCCTGTATATAACCCCACCTTCCTGCTGTGTGAAGCACCTGACAATAGGGGTGTAACGATAAGTTTTTACAACGATACAGTACGGTACGATTTCCACGGTTCCGATACGATTCAACGACGATATTTGGCTCATATAGAGCGATACGATTTATTGATCTGAAATCATTCAAACCAAAAATTATATCAATGTGACTGTGAAATAGCTGATACTGGACAGTGCAGCTCAGGATTACTCAAAGTTTTTCTTGTAAGGGAATCAGGGATAAATTAATTATGGATATAAACAAGTAAACAAGGATTAATGGCAAATACATAAACCTTTTATTAGAAAATAATAAAAAGTGCAACTGCAGGACCTGCTGATTCAGTTCTCAAGATACATGGCAGTGTAATATTTAACAAAACATATAATAAACCAACTTCTATTCAAGTTAAATGAACAGTAATTTAACCTGCTGCCTCTGTCCTCATTTTCAATATAAACGGTAGAGTAATAATACAGAGATCAACCGCTGATAGTGATCAAACAGCTTGGGACACTTATCATTCCTATACAAACGCTGGTTAAATAATGTGCAAATAGTAATCAAGTAGTCCACCCACAGTGTTCATTAGGGGTCTTTTCATTAATGAAAACATACGGAAAAACATTTTAAAACTATGTTAGACTAACGTCAGTTGAATTTCTGTTTTGTTTTTTACTTTACTCCCTTGATAATTTGCCTCGCGGACCGTCTGCTTTCTGGCTGGATACGTGAGGATGATGCTGCGAGCACATTGATATCATGACGGGGAAAGGAAAGTCATTTTCTCTCAATGAAAAAACGACAGCGCACGGGGAAAGCACCAGTAGGTGAAGCCGCCCTCGTCAAGTGGATTGATAGCGCCTGAAACATGCAGCCAGCTCATGCAGACCGCTGTCTGGAGAGTGAACCGGAGTAACGCTTAATATTTCTTTACTAATAAAAGTGCTAAAAAACACGTTCATATAACGTTTGTCGTCCTTAAATACAAGGTGCAAATCCTTAGTATCAATACAATCGATTTTAGCGCATCAGATCAATTTTATATCGCTATACGTCTCCCATGAAGGACAACTTGCCGAGTACCTATCGATGTAGTTGGATCGTAGATCGATGTAGTAGATGAATCGTTACACCCCTACCTGCCAACATGACTTAGAGCAAAGCATTGGGATGTTGGTGAAAAGAAAGCTCAACTATATAGGGATCAATAAAGTATCACATCATAGGAACTACTAATCAGACTTCTCACTCTCCTTTTAGAAGAAAGATGGCACACAGAGGAATCTGAACAGCGTCTGGGGATGAATGCCATCCAAGCCTCAGAGAGCATGCTGGGAGGTTCTTCTTCTTCTTCTCTCCGTTTATTGGCGGATCGCAAACAACTTTAAGGTGCATACCGCTACCTATGCTGGAAGGTTTTTACAAGGTTCAGCTCAAGTATTGTCTTTGCCAGCGCTTTGATCGTTCAAGTGGAGCTCAGCGCGACAGTCTGGTAGGGTAATTGGGCTGAAATTGCCAGTACACAAGTGTACATGTGTTAAAACACACACATTGCTGTGCACATACGCCCCTTTTTATACTGCCTAATATTACTTTAAGAATAGAAGTAAACTAACAGGGATTTCATTTAAAATTAAATATTTTTTATATTATTTTTTGAAAATTATGAGGCCAATTATGACAGCATTCTTGCTAAACTTGCTGTTTACTACTGTTTATGTTGGTCTTGCTTCCTTGTGTCCTTCCCAGACAATAATATGCATTTTAGAGAGGAAGTTGCATATTTCTAAAATATTTTACAAAGAACAACAAAAGTATTACTTTCCCCAGTGGATATGTAGACCTGACACAGTGAAATGAAAACACATCCTGTAGATGGCCCCTAGGAAATTGATCACAAACACAACTTTCATGCAAAGAGTTTATTTATGAATCAGACTGCAGTATCATACAACAGTAGCACAATCATATGACTATGGATTATGCTCATATTTATAGATACAAAGATAAAGGCATGTCTTAAAGGAAAAAAAAAATGAATGACTTCTTTTTTTGATTTACTCTAAAAATAGCTTTTAAATACTTGGCATAGTTTTGTAAATTAAATTATGAAACATAATGTTTGCCCACTGGATTTACTATTGGAGTACCAAATGCAAATATACTTTATGAAAAACATTTTTTTTCCTCCTCTCTCTTGCATTTCATGCAAGGAAGAAAAAAAGATGTCAGTGAGTACAAAAAGCACTTAAATCTCATATGAAAATAGAAAATATTACAAGTGTGCATAATTACTTCATGTTGCACATAACCTGCAGTACAAAAAGTCAAATGACACTATTTTCAAGTGTACCTGACATGCCAATTATTGGGGGGGAGGGGGCGTATGTACTGAAATAGCTATTTAAATGTCATCAGGGGCAGTTTACACACAAGACTGAGGCAAAGCCTTTCAGTCTTCAAAATGAATCGAAAATGAGATGCGTCAGTAATTATGGGCGTGCCAGCTTGTCCTCCCTGTGATGCTGACTATGGGCTTCTCTTGAAACACTGAATCTCATCCTGTACTTTTTAAAATTATGCGTTTTGGATTATTTGAAGCTCACAGTTTTGATTCAATGTTCCCTACAGATAAACGGCATGAAGAGCAGAAACTATCCACAATGCTACTGTGCCTCTCCAGCCAGAGGGATGGCAGAACAGTAAGTTGTTTGTAAAAACCTATGGTATGAAACAGTGCTTAGTAGGTTAATATTTGGCATTGCCTGGAGTATAATGTAATGCACACATAATAAGGCGACATGATTATTCCAAATTTACAAGAAATGTTTGAAATACTAAGACAAAGATCTGAGTTGATAAAATGCTACAACTGTAAAATGCTACATAACAATTAAGTGATACTTGGCGAGTGATTAAACAGTGATGGTTTACTACAAAATCTGTTGATACGTTACACCAATGCAGCGCTGCTGTTGTGGGAAAAACCACGTAACTGCAAACTTGTTTTTATCCACAAGAATAATTTTATTTATCATTATTAAGGTTTTGAGTTATGATTTAAAATGTATTAAAAACCCCTGTATTTAAAAAAAAAACTTTTCATAATTTTTTCTTTTTGCAAATTCGTGGTTTTTAGCCAAAAATAGCATACTGCATTGTAATCCTGTAGTGCAATAAGTGTTAGGGACGGCAGAACATTTTACACAAAATGAACACACTGTGGAATGAAAGAAACAAAGAAAGAACGGAGGAGGTTAGGAGGAGGAGGGAGAGAAGAAAGGGAGGGTGGAAGGAAGGAAAAGAAAAAAATTTCCCAATTTTATTTCTAAACATGTTTCGAGGAACCAACAACAGAACAATACATGATTTGAATTGGAAGACATACAAAGACAAAAATAAGACACAGGTCATATCTGACCACCAACGTAGGAAATACAGCTGAGATGGATTGGATGTATCAAATATCACAAGGAGCGTCCAACATTGACTCTGTTAGCGTATGAAAAAACACTATCAAATAGGAAATCATGGCACAATCAAAAAGTTTCCATCCCGTCAACCCTGGCAATGATGAACCCTATCGCTCACTGAAACCGAATCGTGTGATCAAGGCACACCGTAGGGCCATCCCTTCTTACAGTATATCACTCTGATAGATTTTAAAGCACTAGAAAATTATGTATACTCTCAGTATGATACTATACAGACATATGATACTTTCAGCTTGATAGAAGTGTGGAGAAATAAAATTTCATGGTTAAATACAAAATATCTCTTAAAATATTTAAAATATACTTTATTTTGTACATTATGCAAACTGATTAACAATTCGATGATAACAAAAATAAGTTTTCCGTGAAATGTCGTCTCTTTGCGATACAGATGTATGAACATAGATATATATCATGAAGAAAAGCACCCACCCCGTTAAGAACCCATATACCCTGACACGATTCCATATCCCTGTAATATGATTTGAATGACACGTTCACATTAAAACTCCTGACAATGGTTCCTACAGGTAGCTCCACTACACCACTGAGCTGTTTGTACAACAATATTGCTCTACCTATCTTTTTTTTTTTTTGTTCTATATCCCTAAATCCATCTTTAAAGTTGATCAAATTTGCCAACCACCAGTTCAACTCAATCCGTGCCTTTATTGCTTCCTGAAATTACCTGGAAATGGGAGCTATACATCGGATTGATCAGAGGACTAACACACATCTGGTTAAAGAAGGCAACTCTCCCTCTCCAGCGTAGAACCAATGTAACATATAATAAGTCACTGGTCTATCATGTCATGTGGTGTAGAGTCACTCTTCATTGAAGAGCTCTATGAGTTATGGTTGCAGTGTGTACAAAAGCAATGAGACAGGGCACAATGTCGTTAAAATTTTAAAAAAGAAAGGCTGATTGATCTCATCTGAAAATCAAAACAGTTCTTGAGCCAGAGACAGTGATGTCCAGTTCTAAAACAGCTGTTGCCTCACCACGACAATCAGATACGCAGTTTATTTTGGTGTAGTTTAAATGCAACAGAACAGGTTTGTGACAATAACCCTTTCTAAGTCTACATTAGGTTAAACATAAACACTTACATTCATATCCTTAACAGCTCGCCCCGTAAACAAACAGATTTGTTCAGTATGCGAAAAATGTCTTGACTGTACTCACTATGGACATTTTAGAAGTTCTAGTATGCACGACAGAATTGCATAATGCCTGCCAATGAGAAAAGCATAGGGAGGATAGAATAGAAAGGACAAGCCGCTACAAGAAGACTAACTAGTAGAAACCCTATAAGAGGATGGGCTTGGGGATGGAGGACAGATGGGGTAGTGGGAAGTCAGTTTGGGAAGGCTGGGGAGGGATTCGAAGTGGAAGTTGCCCCACAAGTTAAAGGGGCACCTCCCTTTGGCAGTGGAACAGCACTCTTAGTAGTCAACGCAGCGCCGAGGGTGAGGGTGTACACAATGCTCTTGTCGGACAAGAAGGCCATTTCAGTGTCAAGATGAGATGAAGGCATTCTAGTAGGCAGCCAGGTCACAGTGTTGGAGCTAAAAACCTCAGATGGAGATGACGGACGCAGTCTTTCTACACTGTCTCCACTCGGCTGGGATCGTGGGGTTCTGGGACGTAAAGAAGAAAAATATTCATTCACAAAAAAAGCGTATTTTTATCTATATCTAGTAATGTATTATATTAATCATCAAAAAGGGCAGTAAGGTGCACAGTGTTTTCAAGTATGCTTTGCATTTATCAGTGATATGTTTAATGGACTCGAATTCACTGAGGCTGGTAGAAGACTTGCACTATCTTTGGGCACTGACACCATCTTGTGGAGATGTCTTTAACAGCAAGGCCAATTGACAGTATCTTCAGTTTTGATAACTTGCAACTATACTTGGTACATTAACAATACATTCTTAAGATTGTACGCACACTTGTGCTCCCTTACTTACATGAGCCTAAAACATTTCTTCTAAATTTTTTTTAGTTTTTTTTTTTTTAGAAAAATGCCCATAAAATAGGAAAAAGAAATTTATAAATAAATAATGTTTCAGTCATCAATCTTAACAGTTTGATGTCTCCTTTTACAGAATAAAACCTAATGCACCCATTAAGCATACAATGACTTTCTAAAAAGCCATATGCTTATCATTTCCTATCAATGGTAGGGCTGTCAAGGGCTAGCAATCAATTAAAATATTTAATCGCGATTAATCACAAATTAATTTTTTAACCTTTAAGTTTAAAAATGTACCTTAAGGGGAGATTTGTCAATTAGTTAATACTCAAATATGCTTGCTTTATGAAGGCCCTATGTATATATGTATTTATTATTGGAAATTAATTAATTAACAACATAAAGCAGTAACAAATATTGTCCAGAAACTCTCACAGGTACTGTATTTAGCAAAAAAACAATGCTCAAATCATGACATGGCAAACTCAAGCCCAACAGGCAACAACAGCTGTCAGTGTGTCAGTGTGCTGACTTAACTATGAGTTGCCCAAAACTGTATGTGATTATCATAAAGTGGGCATGTCTGTAAAGGGGAGACTCGTGGGTACCCATAGAACCCATTTTCATTCACATATCTGGAGGTCAGAGGTCAAAATTTAGCGTAAGTTTTGAGCGTTATTTAGCCTCCTTCACAGCAAGCTAGTATGACATGGTTGGTACCAATGAATTCCTTAGGTTTTATAGTTTCATATGATGCCCATATCTTTTCTCTAGCTTTAGAACTGAGTTTTAAGTCTAGCACTATTATCACGTGAACTTTGACAGCCCTAATCGATACCTATAACATTCTGATTTTCAACGCAAACAATTAGTTCGTTTTACACACACATTTGTCAGCATTTAAATGGATCTATCTTATTCACTCATTTTGCATGCTTTAGTCTTCAGTCATCCTGAAGCATGCATAATAAATCTGTGGATAGGGACAGTGAAATCATATGGTGCATTGAGCAAATAGTTTTAAATATTCGCATTGGTATTTTCCTTTTTCTTTTAGGTCTGGTAGTCTACTGAATCTGTGTGGACCAAGAACCACAAGGGAAATAAGTGTTTTACTTTTAGGGTTACCCTTTATAATTTCAAAATGTGGATAAATATGTAAAGCTGTACAGATAGGCCTCTAAACTCGGTTAAATTATTTTTTTAGTTTAGTTTTTTAGTTTAGTTAAAGTTTAATTTCCTCTGATGTTCTTATCTTACCTGAGAGAGATGACTCCTCATCTTGCAACACTGTCTCCTCAGAGACCTGCTGTGTATGGGTGACCTCTTGATCTTGATCGTTCTCCTTGTCTGTCTGAGGAGCAGGATGGGGCTCATCCTCTCGTTCGTCCTTGCCCTCCCCCTCCCCTTCTGCATCCCCCTCCCCAGAGTCAGTACTCCTGATGCTGAGGCGCCTCATACGATACATAACATCCACCTCCCTCATCCGGGCCAGGCGCTCAACTGCCACGCGACCTGGAGAAATAGCCAGCTTGGTCTGCAACACTTCCATTCGGTGGGCGGGGCCCTTGCTCCTCCTCTCCCCTTCTAAGCTAAGAGACAGCCTGCGGTCTAGGTTTGGGGGAACTGAAAGTGGCAGTCTATCTGGCGGAAACTCCGGTAACCCTGGGTGGTCTCGCCCCAGATGAGTCCGTAGACCAACTCTATGCTCTGGAGTAGCAAATGGCTTCTTTTCTTGCCCCTGCTTGTCATCAGGCATTGTACTGTCTTGTCCCTCACACTCACTTTTCACTTCAGCAGTCTGTTTGTCTGCACTGCCCTCAGGTGTTTCTCCTGTAATGGCTTCCTTCTCTCCTAATTCTACTTCCTTAGTTACTGCTCCACTAACACTCTGTTCCTCTGTGACTTGGGGGTCTGCTTGCACATCAGCTGCTAATATTGTGGATGCGCTCTCCCCTGTTGCTCCATTCGCTCGTATGCTCTCAGCGGGATTAACTGCGCACGGATCGTCCAAGTTTTCTGCCTGAGCATCGTCTGTTTTTTCACCCCCTCCCTCCTTTTCCTGTGTCATTGAATGCTGCTCCCTTGTTTCAGCACCCAGGTCAGACCCTGACTGATTCAAACTTGAGTCATTTGGCTCCTCTGTTTTTATATCTTCTGGACGTTCTAACGCAGCGCGTCCTGGTGGACTGCCATTTTGATTGGTCGAGCTGTCCGAGCTGTTCTCCTCGTGAAGTGGAGGCAATGGGCCCTGTCTCATCTGATTCTCAAGCTCTCTTTTACAAATAGGGCACTCCTCCTCTGATTCAGCACTGAGACCTTGAAGAGTCTCTGCGTCATTAGGTTTAAGATGGCCTGCGGACGCTTTATTGACATCCGCTGGGTCTCTAGAGGGACGCAAAGTCTGGCATATGTCCTCGTAATCTGGGGGACTAGTGAGCGTAGAGGCGTCCTGCATGGGCTGTCTATCTGCCCACGGCACTTCAGCTGCTGCGGTGTGCGTTGTTGGACTGAAGTCACAAAGTGGTGTCTCGATAGGCTCATCTGGCAGGTCTAGTTTCACCGTCCTGCCATCGTTGCTCCGTCTGCGCGAAAGATGTGAAAGAACCCTGTATTCTCTGAAGCCTGTCTCCCGAGGTGGGACGGGGAGCTCCTCCCTAAGCTGCTTGCTGAAGGTTACCGACTTTGTTGCAGGCCTGGAGAAGGCGCTCTTGACTTCCCTGTATTCTGGGTCAACAGACCAGCTTACTGCACTGCGCCTAAGGCTGCTGGGCTTGTTGAGAGGTTCAGATGCCAATCGGATTTTGATGCGCTCAGGGATTTGAACAGAACCATTTGGGACTTTATTGCTGGCAGTGCCTAGCTCCAAGATGTCTTTGTAGGCCTCGTTAAGGTCCTCTATGCACTTGTCAACGCTGGGCTGTTTGCTGCTCTGCTGCTGCTGTTGATCCTGGACTTCTTTTTGGATGGTCTCCAGCTCTTTGACAGCATCCCATGGACGCTGGCTGGCCGGTTTCAGCAGTAACTGTTCAAATGCCTCCTGCCCACTATTTGCTGCTGGTTTGGTCTCCTCCACATTTCCTGAGGGTGGTACTGCTGGCTGCTGAGCTGTGCTCTTGTTCAGCTGGTTGCAGAAGGAGCCGGTCAGGGAGAAGGCGCTGTTGCTTGACAGTTTCAGGCTCTTCACTCCCTTTATAGGAAAACTGAAGGCAGTGCCCACTACACCGCTGCTATCAGGAGGGACTTCAGTGCCGGGAGGGACAGGGTCTTGTTGTGCTTCCTTGTTTTCAGAGGCAGGTTTTTGGGCCTCTGGGCTAGTTTGTGTCTCCTGGTCTCGATACTGGTTTGCAGGCCAGGTTCCCGACAGTTTCATCTCCTTGTAATGGTTTATTTTAGGGGGTCTACAGGGTACTCTTTTAAACATTTTGCTGCTTGCTCTACTGCTTGTTTTGCTGCTCGCTATGCTACCAGTTAGTGCTTGCAGCTCAGCTTCAGCTGAAGATGTGCTTTGGAGACTTTGGTTTGTTAAATGGCCAGTTTTGTTGTCACTAGGACTGTCCGCTGGGTCTGGTGACTTCTCGTTGTTGTTATTCTGATCACGGATTGTCCCACTGAGCTGCGGCGTAACAGGTACAGACACTAAACAAAAAATTGTCTCACTAAGTCTCTTTTTTAGATTCTTGGATTTGTCTTTCTCTGGTGGTTCAGGTTGTTCCACCTTTTTTACCTCTGTCACAGTTTCAGAGACACCCTGGTCAGCCGGCTTACATGGGGGAGGAGGTGGTTTACCCAGAATAGATGAAGGAAAAAACTGACTACGGTTTTGTTCAGGACCTACACTGTCACTTTTTTTGTTTAATCCCCTGTTGCACCATCGATTACTGCTGTCGGTCTCATTGAGAGCTGTTTTGCGGCCGTCGGTATTGAGAGCTGGCCCCTGTTGGGGAGGAAAGGCACTATCATGTGTAGATTGTCCTAAAATCTTAGCGGGCGGAATCTCTTTGTTGATGGTACGGATCTTGTCTGAGTCAGTGAGAGAACTTCCGCTAGGGCCTCCTGAGATTTGCTTCACTCTTGGGTCTTCAGTGGGTAATTGAAGTGGGGCATGAACTGGTTGTTCTTCATGTCCAGAATGTACCTGTTTTCGATAGGACGCAGCACGATCTCCATAATGTTCCAGCCATGAACCTGCCTGTCTGTAAAACCACCTTCCAGGATCTGATCTGGGCATCTGCAGAGCTTCCGCCCTCCATCTTAGGTTTGCCATTTCATTGCGGTTGAGTGAAACTGCTCTCGGGGGTGGGCCTCTTCTATAAGATGGGGGTGGGATGTAGCCAGGGGGCTCCATTCCAGAGATGGCAGAGTGTTGTGCGAAATAGTCGTGTCTCAGATCCCCACCCCTTGGATAGTAGATTGGCCTTTCTTTTTGTTTGGCACCCTGCTCTATGGCAAGCATTTCTGCGCTACCCCTAGTCTGCTGGTGAATCTCATATGACGGAGGCTTTAAAGGCCTGCTGAACCTGGGCTTTGGTAAAAGTGCAACATGGCTGCTAGGCCCTGCATTCCTACCCCACCGGTCCCTGACAACAGCACCACTATAGATATACCTACTATAGGGCCCAGAGAAGACAGTGCTGCTTATCCTCTGCTGTCTATCAGGTAGGCTGGGCCTGGATGGAATGAGCTCTCTGCTGGCAATTCCATCAGGTGACAAAACTCTGGGGAGAGACTGAGACTTTGCTTTAGTTCTAGGGTGAAAAAAACCCTCAGGTGTCCTCAGGCGGTACTGGTCCTGAGCCCACCTGTCCCCGTCCCCATCCGACAGCTGCCTTCCCAGGCCCACAGCTGGCCTCCACTCCTCTGTACCGAGGCTCTGGCACTTCCTCTCCCCAGTCACCCTTAGCTGACCAGGGGCTGCATCCAGGTCCCTTAGCCAGGAAATGTCCTCCCATAGCTGCTGTGCTTGCCTCTCTGCTCTGTGTTCCTCTGCTGCAATCAGGGCCTGTGGCCTCCATGCGCCAGCAGAGGCCCTCAGCTCCCTGCCATCAGCATAGTCCAGGAGGATGCTGAAGTCCTGGCCTCGCCTCCGCCAGTAGGAAACATCCCTCTCCTCATGGCTCAGCGGCTCTGAATAAGTCAAACTGGGAACATCGTAGAACCTATAAAGACAGAAAAGTTCAGTGTGAACCAGACATTCAAAGTGTTAACGAATGAGAGTGAGGTGGACTCTGAATCTAGGTGGACACCTGCAAACAGTTCTAATTTTTCCGGGTGTAGTTACAGAAGTTGCAAGAGGAGGAAGTCATTAGGATTAGACAAACACAGAATACAATACACAATAAAAATACTTATTTTATATATATATATATATATATATATATATAAATACTTATTGATACTTATTAATACTTACTTACTGATACTTTTCCAAAACAAAAAAAAATGAATCAAATGACTATTATCTCACTTTCTATAATAATATAATAAAACAACACAGGCCCTTTGAGATTTGACAATTGTGTCCATGCCAGTCTCAAGCATGTGTTTTGGCTTTGGCAGTACTGGCTTTCCAACGCAACTTAATCAAGGAGAGCCAGCACATATGAGACAGAAGTGCTTAAGTCAGCGGCTCCCAAGTCCCTTGAAGAAACCATGAAATTGTGATGCTACTGCAATATGATCTGCATATTAAATTGTGCTGACCTTATCTTGGAAGCTGGTCATCTGGACAGCGACTTTGGCTCTTAAAGAAAGTCTAAGCAAAAACTTCCCATTACCTGATCTGACAAGATAGCAAAAGTACCCTTTTTCCCTCTGATTAACTGATCGCATAACTCAATTAGCAAGATCAAACGGTGCCCTTTTAAGAAATTCAGTATGACCTACCAATAAACAAAACTTTTAAAGCCGTCTGCTTCACCTTGTCACAATAAAACATAATTACGGAGAAAATCAGAAGAAGAGGACCTTTTTGATTGTTGCTAAGACGAATGTGTAACATCACAAGCGTTAATATCATTTTTAAAATACTTGCCGAATATAACATAAAATGGCAAATGTGTGACGAGTGACTGTTTGAAGGTTCAAAACAGTGGTTCCACTGTAGCGTGATAAAGCAGTGCCGCCGGGAGATAATTTTAGTTATGGTTCCAAATTTACCTCTTAGGTGCAGGATATGGCTGTAATGCATGTTGCACTGCCAAAACAATTATCTTAGAAATAGCATACTTAATCATAACAGATTGAGTCTAAAAAAACAGAGCTTCACTTCTTTGTGTTCAAAGAGGGTCATTTTGTTACAGTGTAATTTAAATTTTGGAATTGTCCCAAGCAGTCGTGGTAATTTTCTTGGTGTGGTGGAACAGGACCGCTGAATGAAGCAGAAGAAACACTGCGATATCCATGAATAGGTCATCTGTCACATCCGAGCATGTTTTAAGCCACCCTGATGACAGTCGGTTATAATAGAACGAGGGAGTGTGGGTTGAAATTCAAATGTAACCATCGGGTCTTTCAAATAAAATAAATCAATAATTGTATTTTCTCCGGCTAGTTGATTCATATTTATGATACAGCTACATAATACCATGATTTGCAGTTAGCAGTTCCGTAAAAACAAATACAAATCTAACCGTAAAATATATCATAAATACATAAATAAAATATAAGTTTGTAGAATATCCAGTCTAATAAAGAATAAAAGAGAACTCAAAATGAATTACAGTTACCCTTTTTAAGAGCATCATCTCATATCTGCACTGCACTAGATCACTGTGTTAGTCATTGTACTCATTCATTTAAGCAGCAAAGTCAATGGATCATCCGCAGCAGCATATGCTACTGTATGGCTGAGGGGAGCCGCGCTGTGCACACTTGCCCAGCAACATGCTTACATCACAGAGCACGTGCTGGGCGTGATTCAGTGTGCCAGTGTTTACAGTGGAGTGATTACGCGCCTGTCTTGAGGCATGTTCAGTCCTCCTCAGTTTGCTCACTGTCTAGTGCTGCTGTTTACATCTGCCTGTCTGGTGGAGGCTGTAGAGACGATACCGGTGCACGGGTGGGCTCCACAGAAACGCAAGCCACCTCTCTCTGTGAGCAGGCGTGCAAACAACTCAAACGAGCGCAAAGGCACCTTTCATAATTCCTCATATCCCAGCATAAGATATGTCAGTGGTGCTGCTGCAGCCACAGTGTTCTGCAGCTCTGGAAGGAGGGGAAAGGGAAGAGGAGGAAAAAAAAAAAACCCTGCGCAGTGCAGACTCAGTTTGCATGCAATACCGAAGGGCCCCAGTGAGAAGGAGGGGAGAGGGAAAAAAAGGGAAGGTAAAGGGTGTGGGGGATCGCAAAAGAGAGGGAAAAAAAAACACTCACCCACTATCTGTGGCGAGAGAATCACCCAAGGGCTGAGCGTCACCTAGGATACCGATGCCGAGTCCGAGTTCTTTTCTCCTTTGGATCCTTTCCCCGCTCTCGTTGTCTGTGCCAGGGTAGCCCTTCACCAGTGCCTGCCTGCTGCCATAGATGCCTGTGAAAGACGCCCCCCGGTCCGCCTCGTACCCGTTCAGAGTCCCCCGGCCAGCCCTGTTGTCCACAAGTTCACGCTGGCAATCAGCAGGGCGCTTGTCATAAGGCGTGGCAGACGGAGGGCCGCTCTTGGGCAATTTATATCCGTGCGAAATGAGGAGGTCCTCCACACTGTACATGGTGGTGTCTCTCTCACTTCTGGGCAGGAGGGCAAAGGTGGGTGTGTTGCCTTATGCGCAGTGCTGCTGGTGGAAGCTGGAGCGCGGTTGCTCGGCAGAGGCCATCACTAAGGGGAGGACAGGGGAGGGAAGAGGTAACATGTGAACAGATCATTTCTGCATGCAACATACATCGAGGACGTGTCATTTTGAACGTGCTGGCAGATGTCAGAAAATGCAGATGTCTGTTACCTTTCCAGATGTGTTAACGCGTTTTTCGGCATGTGCTATATTGAAAGTGTTGTCCTAAATTAAACATTTGCTAAACATAACACAGTCTTTTGTGCAGACATGTGTCTCCGAGGTTAACTCTGGAATGTACAACTTAAAGTTTTAGACCCCATCTTTTTTATTTTTACTGTATAGTCCAGTTTCCTGAACATGGACAATTCTCTTCCAAATCTATAGCCACACCCTTCCTTCCTCCCAACGACATTTTTTTATCATCTTTCCAAATTGTCTAAAACCATTGTGTAGCCTAATTTAAGAATTGCTGAATTGGGAGTTGTTCCCATCCATTAAACCTCTCTCTACATAATGATTTCTCTATACCCTTTGTCTGGGATAAATACAGTGGAAACTGTGATTTAACCTTAACAGAAGCAGGTTCTAGGTGGAACATTCATCATCAGTCAATACAATCAGAGTTATTGTTCTGCAGACACTCAGAGCAGCTGCACTAATCTATGCATGTGGACAATGCTGTGCTTCCTCCAATAGACAAGAATAACTGTGCATGTTAACAGAAACTAATAAGGTAATTCTTCAACATTAAGTAAAGAGAAGAGATTAAATACCTCTCCATACTAATAGTCTGTCTCAGATCTCCTCCAGTATAGTTTGCATCATATATTTGCCCTCCTGGTAACTTAATACAGCTGCAACCATTCTGTATGCCCACAGACATGAGAATATTCAATATAAATCACTGCACATAATATATACTGCCCTTTCTCTCGGTGCTGCGTGTCACCATACATGGTGTAAGTTACTAAGTCGCCAGTATTTCTTCTGTCGTAATGGCATCAGGAAAAAAGATTGTACATTTATTACATGTAATTAAAGTGATTCAGCCCCTGATTCATGGAATCCAGGTCAAAGTTGAAGTCTAACTTGCAGTGTTAACAAAAACAAACTAAAATGAACACAATATTTCAGTGTAAAAAGAACTGAAAAGAAAGTAAAGTTTAAGTTAAAATAATAACAACTCATATAACATGAATCTTTTTAGTTAAGATTTCATGTCATACTGTGACACAACCCCTTGTAGAAATGTGTATATTCACCATTTAATTCATCTTAATGAACATTTACATTTCTGTACAAGTACATTCTGATGGGTGCATCATATCGTATTTATTTCCTTATTTAAAGGTACAATGTGTAGCATTTAGGGGGATCTATTGGCAGAAATTTAATATAATATTAATAATTATGTTTTCTTGAGTGTATAATCTCCTGAAAATAAGAATCGTTGTGTTTTTGTTACCTTACAATGAGACGTTTATATCTACATAGGGAGCGGGTCCTCTCCACGGAGTCATGTTTCTACAGTAGCCCAGAACGGAAAAACCAAACTCTGGCTCTAGATAGGGCCATTCACATTCACATTTTCAAGTTTTCGTGTCGGCCACCGTAGTTCTCCTACACGCTACATAGTAGAAGTTTCAGTCGGTTGCAGTTTGCAACCTCCCCACTATGTCGCCAGATTGTTTCATTGATTCACACTGCACCTTTAATCTGTGACTTTGTAAACCAAAATCAACCAAACCAAAACTCTCCAGGCCACCACGCCAGGCGTAACAAAAACTAAATCTGTTTTTAGGTTTTCAGCACTTCTCTCAGACTGTAGTCACCTAAATCTAAATTAAGCAGATTGCATTTAAAAATGCCAATACTGTGTTGTTAAAAAGTAATTGGCACTGCAACTAAGAGTTATTTTCACGACTAAACGATTAATCTGCAGATTATTGTTAGTTTACTGATTTGTTTGGTCTTTGAAGTGTCAGAAAATAGTGAAAAATGCCGGTCATAATTTCCCAGAGCCCAATGGAATTTCATCAAATTGCTTAATTTGTTCAACCAACACTCCAAAACCCAAAGATATTCACTTTACAATCACAAAAGATACAAAAAACAGCTTGAAAAATTACTTAAATGATTAATCTAACATCAAAATAGTTGATTAATTTCTTGTCTATCAATTCATTGTGTAATTGACTATTCATTTCAGCTCTAAATAAATTATAATGCAACAAGTAGGTACAACAAAAGAAGAGTGTTGTTTTATGACTAAAGTTTTTATGTGACGAGTCTATTCTCCTAAGTTCCTCTGCTGTTTGTGTGTGTATGTGAATGCAAAAGCAGCCCACCCTGTCTGATATATTAATTAGTGGCTATAACAGTCTGTCCTGCCTGGAGATGACAGTGGATGGCTTATAAAACAGTAACACAGTGATCAAAGGCTTTGCACACATTAGCATTCGGGCTAATCATGTTTGGACTTGAATAGTGGCTCGCTATTCATTTTCCACTCTGAAGGTGTCACTTAAAGGACAAGTACAGTGTTGAATCAAAGACATGAGTGTTAAAATAGACTTAGAAAGCACTACTCACTTTAAGTTAGGGTGATGCTTTGCCTAATTTGGTCACAGAAAACACCTTTATTTATTTATTTTAACTGAAACTACAATATTCCATCTCTGTTATCTTCCAATTACAGTATAAATCAGGGATGGAGGTCATGCGACAGAACTAATAACATCTAATACCAAAGACATCACAGACTTAAAACAAAGTATAGTACTACTGTAAACTTATCTGAAAGTTCCCCAGCTAGGGCAGAGTACCTGTTGTCGCAGTACATTGTGTTTTCCTCCGTGTGTGAACTAAATGCATGGTTTCACATTGTTTGCATACCGGGAGCAACAAGTGTGATCTTATTAACAAATGAATACATTTAATTAAGCTTATATGAGACTTGCTTCTGTAACTTTTCATGTTGTTGGCTTACACCAAAAGCTATTTAAGAACAATTTGCTGTTATTTTCTATGCAATTCATAATTATGATATAGGTGGAGCTGCAATTAATCGATTAGTTGTCAACTATTAAATTAATCGCCAACTATTTTGATAATTAATTCTTTGATTTGAGTAATTTTTTAAGAAAAAAAAAGTCAAAATTCTCTGATTCCAGCTTCTTAAATGGGATATATTCTGGTTTCTTTACTCCTCTTTGACCGTAAACTGAATATCTTTGAGTTGTGGTCAAAACAAGACATTTCAGGACATCATATTGTGCTTTGGGAAACACTGATCAACATTGTTCACCTTTTTATCGATTAATCGAGAAAATAATCGACAGATTAATTGACAATGAAAATAATTGTTCGTTAGTTGCAGCCCTAATGATAGGACAATACAGTGTATTGAAATGATATTCACTTTCAAGACATTCGGAGGTAATAAAAACAAAAGTTTGTTTTCTTTTTTTTGATAGACTCAATAAATACTGATGTAATAAACTATAATACAAAATTTCTTTGCATTATACAGAATCTTAGAGCTGCAACATGTGATTCATTTCATTATCGATTGATCTGCCCATTATTTTCATGATTAATGATTACTCATTTAGTAGAAGAAATTTGGTCAAAAAGTGGTGAAAAATGCCCATCACAACTTCCCAGAGCCCAAAGTGATATCCGTACACTGCTTGTTTTGTTGCTTCATTCCAAAACAGAACCACATTTCATTTGCTATATGACAAGCAGAACCAACAAAAATTTGGTATTTTTGCATTAAAATTACTAATCGATTATCAAAATAGTTGCTTAATTTTATTTTAATCGATTAATCGTCTATAATTGTTGCATCTCACATAGGAAACAGTTCCAAACAAAGTTTACTTGAACCAAGAAATGTCAGTATTTATTTATTTTTTTGCTCCATTTACATCAATGATGCAAAATATAGATTATATAAAGGACCATTTCGTTAAAATGATTTGAAAAAAATCTCTCCTCTTCTCTTGACCTTAAGGTGACCTTAACATTTCTCACCCCATAACTTTATCCACTTTGCAGTTAGGAGTTGCCCCTGGCCTGGGAGCTGATTTCATACGGTATGACTCACTGTAACACTTCAGATGTAGCCTGGAGATAATTAACACTAGCCAGATGTAAAAGGCTCAGCAGAAAATCTCCACCCTAAAACCACACTGTGTGTAACCACATTTTCAAGGACAGCACACGTGAAAATGGATCAGCCAATTTATAAATGATTGTAACTTCACTGACGAGGCAATAAGCAGACCCTGACACAACGTTAAAAAATCAGCATTTTGAAATCAGGGCTTTTTCTGATGTATAAGCCCCTCCAACTATTCCTGGCTCTTCAAGTGGAGTGAATGTGGCAAATGCAGCAAAAAAATCAACTCAAGGGCTTCTTGAATTAGCCAAATCCAAGAGCAGTCATGACCAGCGAAGATGGACTCGTATTGGAAAAGTAGCTTCCTGTTAACGCAGAGTTTTATCAGGGAGAACCAGAGCGAACCAGACACACAGTGGCCCTTTTTGACAAGGTCACAGCTTCAAATGATTGCAGTGGAAATATAGCACATGAGGCCTTTTTTTGCATAGCAACAACAAAAGTACCATTAATAATTGCAACACAGCTGGATTTTTCACATGCACATATTGATATGCTGAGGGATATGATAGTTCTGTGAGTGTGAGGAGAACTAACAATGAGGTCGGCTGTTGTAAAAGTTGCCGTTGAGGTCATTCATTAGATATTTACTGCTGCTTTTGGAAATTTGTATGTGAGGAGCTTTCATTGATAACTTTCCCGTGCAGCCCCTAAAAAAAACTTCAACTTGAGAGGTTGAATTTATATTAAACTTTTAGAGATTTAGTTTTATTGACCAGCACCCCACCCACCCTCCCAGAGAGCTGAGGGAGGGAGGCCCCCAGTGTACATCCAGGCCTATAGCAGCAGACTGCATGCACAGGTAGTGGCCACTGTAACACATCAGCACTAGCAGGCAGCACCACCCTAACTGCCAAGGGAGTGTACCTACATCTTACCTAGTGACAGTGGAGAACAGAGCACACACAGACCCAGCCCTGATCATTAAAAAAACTGCTTATTCAAACTCATTTAGCACATTTAGAATTATAAGAGCACTTTGTGTTATACCTGATTCTCTGGAAAAAGAAAAAAACATCTTCCTCAAAAAATCCTCCCCCCTGGATGATAACTTGCAGTATGAATGAATAATGATTTGAAATAGATCCCTTGTATCACAACACATATAGCTATTAATAATACATCACTGTTGTAGAAATATATCTGCCCCATGCATATACACAGTATGACCTACTATAGCCTTGCTATATAGCCTTGCTGCAGTGTTATATGGCACAGCCTACATAAAAATTGACTGCTATGAAAATGATTTTTTTCCAAATCAGCGCGTAATACCTGCTTCGCCCAGTATTACCGCAAGTCAAGCGCCTACCAGGAGATAGGGAAAAAAAAAAAAAACTACCTGCACGCAAAATATAGTCAGCGGTCATGTTTTGACGAAAGCCGCTTGGCCAAATCATAACCTCGTTGCAAAAAAAATTTCACCCCCAAAAAATGCACGCAGCATCAGCAGCAGCAGCAGCAGCAGAGAGCGCACCTCCATTCATCCATCGCCGCCTCGCCAGCAGTGCGCGGCGGCAGAAGGGCGAACATTTTTGAGGTGTGTGCAAGTTGACGCGCGGTTAACGAGGGAGGGTTTTTTTTGCAGATGCGTCTTCGCTGAGTGTTTACCCGCTGCTCCTGCGCTACAGTGGGGAGGCTACGTGAGCACACACACACACAAAAAAGACACAGCAACCCCTCCCTAGAAATATAAGCTAGTGTCGGCAGAGCATGAAGAAACAGCATGCAGCAAAGATGTTGCAAAAATAAGGGCGTATAGCGCCAGAGAGAGAGAGACTGCATACCTGGGAAGATGCTTGGCGCGGCCGTCGCAGTTCCCCTTTGCCCAGCTTTAGCTGCTGAGACTGAGCACTGCACAGAGCCTGAGCATGAGCCTGAGCCGAGCATGCCTATTGGTAGGCAGAGACGCGCTGGTTGCTGGCTGCCTGGACTGGGCTCTCCTCACTACAGCTGAGGTGGGGTGGGCTACCTCAACATGCATGCAGCTACCAGAGAGAGGGATGTCAGAATGGTTTCTTCCAAACTGTTTCTCCCTAACTTTGCTTTTTTTTTCATAGCAACAGTCATTTTTTTTTTTTTTTCATTCAATCTTGGCATATTGACTTGAATGATAACTACAGACATGGGGTATCTATCTTAAACTCATGTCACACATATTGGGTACATTAAAAACCCTGAGAGGGACACACCTTGTGTGTTTCTACAAGAAAAGGTCAGTCACTGCTCATTTTTGCCGCAACTGATTTTTCCCAATAAAAAAACTCCATCTCCCAGTGACAGGTTTCTATATTAAACGCCCATGCGTCTCTTTCCCACCCTGTTAAGTTTTTTAAGATGTGCAGTATGGCAGTCAGCAGCAGCACCGCGCCCTTGGTGATGTTGATGACTCGTCACTGTGCGTGTCCCCCCCTCCCATCCAATGCCAAGACAGCTTGGCTAATTAAATGTGCTGGGCTCAGGCCTTCCTGTGCCAACTGTGACATGCTGCACTCTGAGGGATCCCTCGTTTCGGAGGAGTGACGGGGCAACGCACACGTCCCAGAGATCCACTCACTGATGACAAAGTGCTAAAGCCTTGACCTCAGGGGTCCCTGCAGACGCCATGTAAGCCTTTCACTTTTTTCCCACTTATTTTAGGGAAGGGATTTAATTGACATGCATCCACGTGTGGGAGCTGCCCAGTTAAATGAGTGCTGGATGGCCAGTGGCTCCCAAGTTTCATTCTCTGCTATTGAGAGATGATGATTGGCTCCTTTGGTTGCTTTTGTCCCGGTTGACAAAGCAAATTGAGAACGGAGACAGAGCAGTTCAAGTGATCCCAAGTAGCCAAAACGCCTTGACCCAATACGGGCCTTATTGTAGGACACCTGGTTGTCACACTGATGATAAATGACGCACCCGGCTGACACTGGCCCAAAGCTAACCTGAGCGCTGCTAACTGCAGCTGATTTTCATTCCAGATTTTCAATACACAGCTGAACGTGGAAACCATACATGGGCCGGGGGGGGGGCCGCCTTACATTTGTGCCAAGTCGGATGACACTCTGCTACAATCAGCCTGACTGAGCTGGCTGTACTTGGAAGGCATTTCACACCATTATCACACATCAAACTTAACAGCATACATCCAATCAGCTATCTTTCTTGTGGTTCTAACATGATTTCCCTCTGCTTGAGAGGCAGCGGCAGAAAAAGGTTTTGAATTTCATCTTTAAAAGCTGAAAGGATCACACGCTGTTTATTCAATCTCTAGTCCATATTGTCCATCTGGTCCAGTTAAGAAATATGTAACTGGAAAAAAACACAAAGCATTACCTGTGAGCATGTGTTTGATGTGAGGGTTTGGTTTTGTGTGTAGTGTGTAAAATTCATAGACTGTATATTAGAAGTGGACGTAGTCACCATTACGTCACCCATTGGTTTCTGGACTGTTGTTTTGAAGCCTCGAGTTCGGCTTTTTCGCCATCGCCATCTTGGTATTTGGCCATTGCCATCTTGGGTTTTTGCCACCAGAAGTGAAACAAGAGGGTGGAGCTAAGTACAACCGAACGCAGAATAAGACATTTTAGGCAACCAAAAATGTTTCAATTAACTTTCATGAACTGAAAACACACTGGGAAAGAGTTAAAGTTCTTAAACATGGACAACTCCCAGACCGGACAACGCCGTGTTAGTGACCTGTCAATCACAAGGTAGCCACGCCCTAAAGCATCCCCTGCTTTATGGTCTATTTGACTCTAAATGGGACCATAATTTACTAAATGAACATCATGCTGTATTGAAGAAGACTTAAAACTAGTGATTGAGACCATTAACTAATGTTTACAATTAGGGATGCACCGATACCAGTATTGGGTATCGGTTCCGATACTGTGCTCATGTACTCATACCCGTACTCGCAAAACGGCACCGATACCCCTTTACGGCAGCGTGACATTAACCTCTCGTCACCATCTTTCGGGGTCCTATCGCACGCGCTCACGCTCCACCTCCCCGATGGTGCGGGCGAGACGGACCGGTGGTGTGCCCGACCCCGCAGGGCCGGGATCCCACCTCAGCCGGCGCGCGCCAGCCCTCACTTTCATTGCGCCACGGAGTTTTGCTTGCACCCTCTGACTCGCGCGTGCGTTAGACTCCTTGGTCCGTGTTTCAAGACGGGTCGGGTGGGTTGCAGACATCGCCGCAGACCCCTGACGCCTTTTACGTGGGCCGAGCCCCGCCCTGGGGGCACGACGCGGCTGGGGCGCACTAAGGACAGTCCGCCCCGGTCGACAGTCGCACCGGGAGCAGGGGGCCTCGTCCCTCCCCGGTGGGGAGAGAGGGCGCAGCGAGCACGGCACCGGGAAGCACCTTCGCCTCGAGCCTTTCCATACCGACCTAGAGCCGGTCACGGTGCACCGCCTTGTATGCAGGACTCCCCAGCCTGCCGTGTGTCGCTCACACCCTCCAGCTGGCTGTTAATGAGGGTCTTTTGGCATTGGTTAGTTGGTTAAATTCACTCACAAGCTTTTGTCCGACCTTTTCAGCAACATTTCGTTGATAAAAACTGTGAGATTAAAGCTCTGCAAAAGCTAGTGAGTGCAACACGAGTTGAGATTTTTTTGTTTTACACTTCATGATTCAGAGGTTAGAGATTGACCTTCCATTTTTAAGACTTTCTGCAGTTTGTATAAAGTGGGAGTTTTTAGAGTCAACAACAAATTCCCACATTACCACAAGGAGGCTGATGTGAACAGTTTCAACCAGTCTGCAGCATTTATACATGTTAAATCCAGTATAATATAAACAAGGTTTGAAGTACAGAAATAAGTCAGGGGGGTTTTCCTCTGACCTCCATGACTTTGTGCAAATCAGTGTCATCAAATGTACAGTATCTATCTGCTTCAACTGATGGCGTCCTGAACCGTAATAATCCATTGGCATCTCAAGTGTTAACAGGAAGATCACAGGTTCACAGCCTGCAAAAGCCAATTATTACTGAGCAAAACAATAGAGATTTACAGTTAGCACTTCTAAAACCTGTTTCATTAGATTTCCAGTGTCTTTTTTTCCATTAAATTTGAATTGATGCTGTACAATATTCACATTCTGTTTAAAAAAAGAACTGCTTCTGTAGTTCAAATATGGTAGAAAGTGTTTTATTGTAGATTTCTGTATATATAAACTGGGAAAGAAAAGTTCGGAAACTTGTGTTTGGTGGATTATTTCTCTGTTGTTACAATGCTAATTGGCATTGTATTTTACATCGTTGGAAAGCCTGTTTATTTACCTTCACATCGATTTCCAACTTGTAAGGATCATGCATTTGTGGGATGAGCAGCACAGCTGATTATGTGGGTAGCGCCCAAGAAAAATTTGCCAAAATGCTCTGCCAATGGTA